>JBCJKH010006254.1:6971-35557 GCA_039877255.1 Loriculus beryllinus | reverse complement strand
CAGGGACATGTCACACTAAACCATGTCACCCAAGACTGTCCAACCTGGCCTTGAACACTGCCAGGGATGGAGCATTCACAACATCCTTGAGCAGCTTTGACAGAGAACTCTGGTCAGAGCTGATCCTAAGATGTTGCTTGTAAAGTGATTTATAAAATGGTACTTTTGTGCTCAGCTGCTATGGGATGTTCTCTTTAAATTTCCCATTTGTAAACTCCAGTTTCTTCCTTTTATTTTGTATCTCTGGGCAGAAGGCAAAAATGATCAAATGAAAAAGCTAGCTTTTCTTCTGGTAGTTATGGCACTCTAGTAAATTGGATAGACAAATCATGACTGCAGGAAAATATGGAAGAAAATAAATGCAGCAAGTGATGAATTGCTAAATGAATTGGGTTGCACTATTGAGGAGACAACTGTGCCTGATTAATTCCTAATCATCCAGCAAAAGCAAGAAGATAGGTACTGGGAGGAGTTAGAAAACTGAGGTCCAATGGGACTGGCAATTCTAGTAAGACACTTGAGTGTCTTGTGGAGCATTTAGTATTTTCATTTACTGTGTCCCTCAGAGACAGAATAGATTACTCACAAGCAGTGACCTACAGCTCTGCCTGCAAGTATTCTAGATCAGTGAAAATAAAGGATTTGGAAAATTTGATTTAGAGACCAAAGTTCTTGTTAACAAATCCAGCTTAATGTATTCCTTCCTTTGCTATCTCTCCCTTCTCCCCAAGTATTGTTCTTCTGGGCTGATTCCTGCTTTCCATCCAGATATTACCTAAAAGTTGTTCCCCCCCTCCCCCCCCCCATAAGTTTTTCATGGTGGACCAAAGCAAATAGACAAAATAATCTTTTTAACATGTAGCCAAATAGAAGAAACAGATGTGCAGCCTCCTCAGTGCAAAAATGAGACCTGTGTGTGAATTTTGGAGCCTTTAAGCAAAGTTTGCTGTCGGTGGAGCCTGGCTACTAAATTACTCTAGAAGAGAGGCGTCTGTTCATTTAAATCAGAGTAGCATAAAGGCTTGCCTTGGTGCCACAGAAATAACTGAAGTATGTAAAAGATGCATTTGCTTTCACTGTTTGGCATTTCTGCCTTGTGCCCTGACACTCCTTTGATTTCTCCTGGCCCTCTCTCAGTCTCTCCAATTTGTATAAGCTATTGAATGAACTTATTACAAATACTAATAAAGCCTTGCCATGTCCTAAGACATCGACAGTACAGTTGTCATTCGCTATGCTCAGAAAGCCCTTGATGCTGGGGTTAAAGGACTATAGCTGCTCTGTGAATGTTTCTGTGGAGGAGAGGAAGAGGAGGTGGAGCGTGGTAGCTATTGTACCTTTGTAGACAGCAGTAGGCATATTTCATTGAAAAGCTAAAGGTGAAATAAGAGTTCATAGGAAAAAGGCAAATGGTAGCCTAGTTGTCCTGACTGAAATGAAGCAAATTCATTCAAGACATACCTGTTTTTCTAAATTTTCTTTTTTCTCTTTTAGATGAAGTGGAAGGGAAAGGACTTGTTTGACCTGGTGTGCCGAGCACTTGGCTTAAGGGAGACTTGGTTCTTTGGCTTGCAGTACACAATAAAAGGAATGTGCACGTGGTTAAAGATGGACAAAAAGGTATAGGAAACAAAATACCAAAGTGGCAGTTTTCTTCTTAGAAACGATTTACTTATTTAAGCACAGGAGCTGAAGGGGAATGTGTTACATTTTGCTCCATTTTAGATGCTATCATTATTTAAAGAGTGAAGTTTGTTCTGGTCTGATTGCTTCTGTCACATGTGACCTGAAGGATCACAGAGAAATCACCATTAGATGTACTGATTGCTAGTAGATTAAAGCTCAGCATTGCCCTCTCTTCTAAAATGTGAAAGGCTGCACTGAGTGGGTTATTGTCTGCTTTCTGATTTTCCACTGGAATATTATTTTGAGACACTTACGTACTATTTTTGCTGCTGATTTTATTTTATCTGTAAACAGGTTTTAGATCAAGAAATCCCCAAAGAAGATCCCATTAGCTTTCATTTTTTGGCTAAATTCTACCCAGAGAAGGTAGAAGAGGAACTATTACAGGAAATTACCCAGCATTTGTTCTTCCTTCAGGTCAGAAACAATTTCTAACCACGAATTCATTCTGTATTTACCCCAGTGCTTTCGTATTGTCGTTGTTCTTGTTGGCAGCTGTTAGTCTCAATGATTTTGCTGGCTTCAGCTGTATCAGTGTCTCTGTAAAGATCTTATTTTTATGAATGCAAACGTCTTTCCTGACTGCGGTGCTTTTGTGTCCTGATAAAGCTGAATGTTGTTTGCCTTCTTCAGGTTTTTGTTCTCTTGATGGCTTCTCTTACTGTTTGTACTAGGAATGGGAGTTAAATTGCTGAGACCTGTAGTTTCATGTAAAATGACTTTTACACATGGCTTTTTGGGTGATAATTCCCCATATGGACATTCCAGACTTGTTTTGCTCCTGTAGTATGTATTTAAAAAGAAAATCCATGCAAGGTTGGCTCTGCTTGAAGAACTGTGTGGCTTCTGCACTAACTGGTCACTGTTGGAAAAGGATGAAACCATCATTTTTAGCAGCTCCAGAAGTTATCTTGAAGACTGTGTCATCTGGTCTGCTCTGGCTGCAGCTAAGTTGGATGAAAAGAGTCTTAACAGCTCCCTGTTATTGTTGCCTTAGCCCTGCTGGTGTAACCTCTCATGAAGCCATTCCCTAACCTAGTTCTGTCAAAATGGGCAGGATTAGAAGAGACCTGTTATTAGAGGTGTGGGGAGTGACTACACAAGCAGTCATGGTGGCAGATGTGAAGGTGGAGAAGGGGGAAGGAATTATGGTAAGCAGTTGGGAGTGAGAAACTTTTTCATCCATATCAGCTGCGGATAGAACAAGACCTGTGGCTACAGCCTATTCCTGAAACTAAAACTTGCCAGTTCCTAAAAATAGTCCAGGGGGTTACTGGGAGATCTTGTGTATGACTGTAGAAGGCACAATCACTGGAAAATAAGAGCTCCTCACCTGTCCTCCAACTTTCATTTAGGACTGTAGGGGAAAAAAGATCACAGAGTTTGATAGCCATTCTGAAATGCAGGTTTGTTTGTGTAACAAGCTTCAAAAGGAGTGGAGCAGCACACACAGCTAGGACTCAAACAGAAGACTGACCACAATGTGTGATCCTTTGAAAGACAAAGTCTGGAGGCATCATTATACTGTCTGATAGCCTCTGGATGAGAAATGCTCTTCCCTTGGTATAGGGTTGATATTCTGAACATCCAGCCCTGCACACACTGAGTTGTGTCAGTGACATTAGCCAGTTTGAGTTGTCCTCCCTACCCCATTGAACTGGATGCATGCTGCTCATGCTAGCAGGGTAAGTCCCTTGCCCTGAGAAATCCTCATTACAGAAAACAAACCCCATTTCAGCTCTGCCATAGGGGCATCTACTGAGGAGCTGCAGGACAACAGTACTGTCCTCAAGAGCAGAGCTTTCTCTTCTGAGTTGCTGTGGAGTTCCTCAGCCAGTTACAGCCTCCTGATGTGTTGATTTATTCTGGTAACTTTCAGCAGTATGTGCTTGTGCAAGTAGATTGGGTTTAAAGTCAGCCTGCATCTGTAAATAAACACAGTAAACACACTTCTTCCCTGAGGAGAATGTGTTAATTAAGTAATGGGAGAATGCTGTTGTTCTGAGGGTTAATATACTAACTAGAACTTCATCCAGAGCCCTTAACCACTTGGCAGTTCGCTTCTGAAGCTAATTTTGGAAAAGAATGAGGGGCAGAACTCTTTTCCTAGCCTTTTAATCCTGATTTTGTTCACTTTCTTCTCCTCGAACCTGCCTTGACTAGCAGATATGCAATTAGCAAATTCCTCTCATTCCAAAGGAGAAAAACAAGACCGAAACAAATTTGAACTTGCAGTGTTTCCTGACTATAAGAACTTCAGATCACACCTGGATGCTAATAGGAAAAACATGTACAGACATCTGGATGCCTCCATATTTCAGCCCTTCCTGACTATTCAGACCTTTACAAATTAATGTGCCATAACAGCTTTTTGCAAAAAGGTGTGAATAAATATAAATGACTAAAGCTTAAACATTGTCTGTCTCTAGATCAGGTAATTTGCTTCTTCCTAAAGAAGTGTAACAAAATGCCCTTGTAAGAACTGATTTATCTGAAGTTGTTCTGGATTCACGAATGTATGATTTGCACCACGGAGTATGAAAGTTGGAGCTTTCCAATTTGGAAGAAAAGTCGTTTCAATCTTTTCATTCTTTCCATTTTAACAGCTTACAAAGAATTTTCCCTGTACTATTACTCAGGTTCATATATTGTGCTCACAAGAGACTATATTTAAAAGAAAAGCTTTCTTGATGGTTCATTTCGGTTCACAATACCTACAGCACCAAAGAGTATTTGTAAAGAGAGCTCCGTGCTATCGCAAGTGATTTTTCTTCTAGGAAATGTTTAAGACTGTGCATTATGCAGAATTTCCTTGTCTTGTGCTTGTTGGTAGACTGAATAGATCACACCTGAGAGGAGGATTTGTGAAGATTAAGTTCCCCTTCCCTCTAGGTTTTCAAGTAAAAATTACACAACTGATTTAGAATCAAGCAGGATCTTCTGAACTATTACACCTCTGATCTTGGTAGCACCATGGAGTATTAAAATGAAATGAATGTTAATAGACTCCACCATTTATACTGGGCTTTTGGTTTTAAGCCCCTATGTTTTTGCTGTGCTTAGGCCACTGTAACTGAAGAAATGAGGTGGTCTGTTGTGGGGTCTCCTTTATTCTCTCATTCTGTAAAGCTTGAGGACATAAACCATATTGAAAACTGTAGTAATACAACAAAGGGGAATGTGTTTAAACTTAAAGAGGGGAAGTTCAGGTTGGAGGTAAGGAAGAAGCTCTTTACTATGAGGGTGCTGAGGCACTGGCACAGGGTGCCCAGAGAATTGGTAAATGCTCCATCCCTGGCAGCGTTCAAGGCCAGGTTGGACAGAGCCTTGGGGTGCCATGGTCTAGGCTGAGGCATCCCTGCCCATTGCAGGCCGGTTGGAACTGATGATCTTAAGGCCCTTTCCAACACAAACCATTCTATGATTATGGTTTTCAGTATGTCTCTAGTCTTGGCAGCATTAGTCAGGTGGACAGCCCTGGATAATCTGGTGTAGTTGAACCTGCTTTGACTAGATGGTCCCTTCCAATCTAAAAGTTGATGGTTTATATGTTGTACAGGTAACTTTTTCAAAGCAGGAAGAGAAAGAATTGTTGAAATGAGTTAAATTAATAGTAACTAACAATTTTATAATATGTTCTTTTTCAAAAGGTGGGATTTTTTTCCTCATTAAATGCAATACTAAGTAAAAGCTTCCTGTGTTTCTGAGTGACATTTCGTTATTGTTATTAATTCATAATGGTGATGTTTGCCAAGTTATAGTCTGGGCATGTCTAGTTTCATTTCAAGCCTGACATTAAGTTCAAACTTTGAGCTTCTTTAACATGCTCCCTTTTTCTCTTGATTCAGGTTAAGAAACAAATACTGGATGAGGAAATCTATTGTTCTCCAGAAGCAACAGTTTTACTGGCTTCTTATGCTGTTCAGGCCAAGGTTTGTGCATAGAAGTGCTCTTTATAAAATAGATTTTTTGTCCTTTTTTACTCAGCACATTTACGAGGTTGTGTGTAAACCACAACAGTGCTAAAATTCGCTGTTAAAGAAGTTGGTCATCCTGGCAGGTACAGGCACAGCTAGAAAAATAAGCTTTAGATGCCACTACAACGATTTTGGTATTATATACTATGCTTTTGCAACTTAAGGGATTTCTTTGGACCTAACAATGTAAAGCAGTCTTCTCCCAGCTAGAATTATTTTCTGTTGGTTTAAAAACTGTCCATGGATACACCAGGTGCTGACACCAGAGCTTGAAATAGAAGGATTTAGGATCTCTCAGTACATAGCTCACTTCATGCCACCAGGAGCCAAACTTGCACAGTGGCAGGAGGTGAACACGAGTTCTTAGCAGGGCTGGCCGTTTGCAGCAGCCCAGTCTATGCAGGGTAGCTATAAGAGTGAGTAAGGGAGCTTACACTCCTGAACGTAGCCTGTAGTTCAGAGGAGGGTATGAAGTCATGGAAGATTCCTTTGTATCTGCAGTTACCAAGAGCAGCAGGCTAAGGGTGAAGCTTAAGGTTACAGACCACTTACGCATGGAGCCACATGCACAACACAGAGACTGGAAGGAACTTCCATGGACCTGTTTATTAGGTGTTACCCTGCCTACAAAATAGCTAAATCAAAATTTGTCTCAAGCAATTGCATTAAACTGTGCAAGTGACAAGTTCTTCAGCATTCTGAATCTACCAAACTAAAGTATCTTTTCTTGGGACAGTATGGTGACTACGACCCAAATTTTCATGAGCCAGGCTTTCTAGCCCATGATGAACTGTTACCTAAAAGGGTAAGTCTTTATTCTTTATAAAGCTAAATCTTGAAGTCTACTCTTTGCAACAGAGATACTGCTGTGGAATTAACCAGAGCATTAGAAACTGTTTGCATCTGCCCCAACCTTGGCAAAATGACCAAGCTGTGAACTGCATTGCTGCATTCATGTTGCTTGGGAGAGGCACCACACGTATATATATCTTCAAAGGAAACCAAACTCCTTTTCTCTGTAGGTCCTCAGGCAGTATCAGCTGACAGCAGAGATGTGGGAAGAAAAGATTACTGCTTGGTACGCTGAGCACAGGGGTATTGCCAGGTACTGAAATTATTTCATTCTTTGTAAATCCCATGCATTTCAGTAAGTGGTTACTTGCTGTTTTCAGTGAAGTTTGGCTTTTGTAGAATGAGTGAAGGCATTTTGGTTTCAAAGCTGTGATGTTAAGAGGTTAATATATAACTAAGGATGAAAACACACACCATTCTGGGGTAAAAAGCATCTTTACATCATCTGGTGTAAAAAGTGTCTTGTGTAGGGCTCCATATGCTTGTAAACTGGGTTTGCTTTGAAGTGAACAGAGAAGCTGAGGGCTCTTGCAGAGCTTCATGACCTAACATACCTAAACCAGGAGTCCTGTCTCATCAGAGTCCATGTATGCCAGCAGAGGGAAGTTCCTGCAGAAGGTCTGAGTTGTGTTGAATTTGCAATTAGCCCTAAGAGTTTCATTTAAGGCCTTTAGCTACCTGGAGTTGCTGGTGTGTCTGCCCTATGCAGCAGCTGCCTATCCAGAGCCTTATCACACCAGTCTTCCCCTAGAATAAAAAGAATGAATCTGATATATTTTATACCTTGTGAAAATTGTGGCTCAGAAGTTGGGAGTGTACTTAGCAGGGAATCAAAACAGTAAAGACACAGCATCATAGTTCCAGGACTGAGTTTTAGTGCTAGTCTGTGTGGACATACAGCTACTTTGAGACATTCAGCATGTCTGGAAATCCAATTAAACAAGAAGTAGGAGCCTTTCCTAGTATTTCGGTTCAATTTCTCTTTGGCTGTTCTAGATACATCTTAGCACTGTTTTCACTGAATATTTTCCTCAAGACTTATTGATGCCTCACCCTGAAGGGAGAAGAACGGTGGGTGGGGAAATTCTCACCCTTCTTTGGCCTTTGCCCAAAGCTCTGTTTAGAATTTGTTCAAGACTCATTTCTCGATGAACTCTGTTTCCTGAAAGAAATACCCTCACATCATGGAAAACAATGGTAGGGTAGGTTTCCAAGATATAATAATGATGGAGTGGCAACATTAATATGAGGATAAGACTGGACTTGCATTTTAATAAAGATTACACTATATATATACATATATATTCAAAATAGGTACAGCTTGACTGTATTCCTTAGTGATGCTGGGTTTATTATCCTTTTTCTGTTATTGAAAGTAAAATGGGAAAACTAAAGGGAGCAGATTGCCTCTTCTTTTTTAAATGGGAAATGTAGAGTCAGCTAGCAGAAGAAGGTTGGAAAGGAATCTCCAAGTATAACCGTGACCTTATTCGCTAGGGATGAAGCTGAGATGAACTACCTGAAAATTGCCCAAGACTTGGAAATGTATGGGGTCAATTATTTCCCAATTGCTGTAAGTGCTTTATTTTAGCAGTTTTCAATTGCTGTAGATGATGGTACTGTCCTATGGAAATCCTCCAGTGAGTTTGGATCTGGGATTGTGACTTTCGGTTTTCTGTGGTGATAGTGGGTTGTCTGCTGATTGTCCTGACTTGGTTGACTTGCCTGCTAAGTGAGGAGGTGACTAAACCAGTTAATGTTACACAATCTAACAAAGGTCTTGAGTAGCTCTGGGTATGTAAAGGGGAAGAAGGAGAAGCAGACTAAAAGTTTGAGCTGCCTTAGGCAACCCGGAAGACTGGGTTTATTATTAGCTAGCAGTGACATTATTCACAATATTCTGTGGAAACATCAATTTCCTAAAAATCCAGATAAATATCAGTGTATTAGAGTGTGGTTCTTGTCTGTGGTTGTTTAATGTCACTGTAAATGGCATTTACTGGTATCTGTTGCTTTTTTTAGCAAAATAAAAACCACACAGATCTCCTACTTGGAGTTGATGCCAAAGGTATTCATATCTACAGCATTAATAACAGGTTCTCTCCAAATAAGTCGTTTGAGTGGAGTGCTATCAGAAACATTTCCTATAGTGAGAAAGAGGTACGATGGCTTTGATGTATTATTCTTTTTATATGGGCATGGGTGTGGACTGGGATTCTTGGAACAGGCTGAAAGATGTCTCTGTTTAAAGAAACTGGGAGAGAAGGGGGAAATCGTGGGGAGCTTTATTACAACACTAGAAATAACAGACTTGCCTTTCAGATGTGCTGTGTATCCTCTGTTCCCCCAGGAGACACAGGCTGCTCTGAGCTCTCCAGACTTGCAGAGCCCTCTGTTCTGGTTCCCTCCCTGCTGCTTGTCCTTTGAAAACAAGTGTGTTGCTGTCTAAAAAAAGATAGATGTTATGAATGCCACTTTCCTCAGTTATCTCAGCAGGAATGAGATGATCTGTTAAAACTTAATGCCATGTTCACATGCAGAAGCTGTCCTTGTAGATGAGGTTTTTGAAGCACAGTGGCAAGAGGAGACATGCAGGGAGATCCACGTTTTCCTGCCTGAATTGTCAGATTGTCAGTGAATGATTTAGGTTGTCAGCACAACCCTACCATTGCAATTCCACTGTAATTTCAGAGCCTGTCTTTTACTTGTAGGAAGTACTGTGGGGAGTGGGTAAAATTTAGGCTCATTACAAATCATGTGGCTACATGGAAGACTATAATCAGAAAAACAAAGCCAGGAAAACTACACTGGTACTGGAATTCATCAGCCAAAGGACAGCACAGCCTGTTCCATTTCCTGCAGGCCTTTTGAAAAACACTGAGGATGAGGTTTGCTCTCTGGAGTTAGATGTGCACACATTAAATCAGGCAGGAGTTCTGCCTCCAAAAAGTTTGATCCATGCATGACATTAAACTTCCCCTCTGGTCTTTAAATGAACTGCTTTAGCTTCCTATTGCTGGAAAGTTGGGCAGCCCTATATTAAAGCTCCACTATATTCAGTGACACATTCACAGCCTGTTCCTCAGCAGGCAACATATTCAACCAGTCGTTACCTATGAGGTGAAACAAGCTGTAGGACATTATGATCTTGGTGACTCATCTGGCCTGAAATTATACATTGCATTGTAAATGAATTGTAGGAATCGAGTGCTAGCTAACCCATGAGTCACAGCAAACAGGATCTTAAAGTATGGAGCTGTATTTGTTATGCAGCCAAACTGTGCACATCTATAAGGAGTGAACAGTGTGTGCTGACCTGGCAGCATGAAAGCTCTTCATGTCCTCTGGAAACAGCTTGGAAGATAGGACTGAAATGTGAGGAAGCAGGAACTCCAGGACTGTTACGGTCAGAAGAAGTCATCCTTCAGGCCTTGATACATTTGTTTACACCTGCAGTGATTGCTATTCAGAGATGTTTGGTTTCTCCCTGACTTTTAAGTATATGACTGCTTCTGGGGATTAATGTATTCTGTTTTCCTGATAACCTGTGCTTGTTCCAGTGTTCTCAGTGTAGTGAGCAAGTGTGCAGGTGGGTTTATTATGAAAACCACCATCCAAACTGGCACCAGGGTGGGTCTGTGGGAGGCTTTATCTTCTAACACAGCCAGCTGTGTGAACAGATAAGGAACCTGGGTAACAGCTGCCCAGGTTCTGATTCTTTTGAGCAAAAACATTTCTGCATCACTCTCTCTGTGCTTGTGCCATAAATCACTGCTTCCCTGGAGAGAAGTGGAGATGGGCTAAAGTTTGCTTTAGTATTAATAGTTTTGGCTTTGTTTTTCCTCTTTCTCACTGTTTTCTTTTTCTCTTTTGCCTGTATAGTTAACTATTAAACCTCTTGATAAAAAAGCAGAAGTGTTCAAGTTTTTTTCCTCTCAACTCAAAGTAAACAAATTGGTAAGTGTCCTGCTTTCCTTCGTTAAAACTGTCTGGTAATACTGACTGATACCTGTGCAAGAAACAGTGTTTGTAAAATCTATTGAGCTTCAGCATGTGTTTTCCTGAGGATTGTTTTGTCCAGGAAGTCAGGGTGCATACATTTGTCTTCTCTGGGAAGGGGAGATGATAGGTAGAAAGCAAGATGTGGAAGAAGGCCCAAATCACAAAAGGAAATCCAGATACAGGAAGCAGAGGGTGTAGCATATGGAAAAGTGCAAAGCCACTGCAGCATCTGCCTATTTGGCTGGTGTAGGTTCTTAATCAGCTACTGCTTCTCCTTTGCTGCAACAAGGAAGGAATCTAATCAGCTGGCTAATTGCATCAGCACTGACTGGTTCCTAACACAACCACAGGGGCTGAGGCATTTCTCAGTGAGCTTGTGGAGGGGCCACTGCAGGTGACTGTTTCCACAGCTACATCTTTTTTACTCATGGCCTAGATCTATTGCCTGTTCTTATTCAGGAAATGGAATAAGGACAGAAGGAACCCCTCCTCCTATTATGAACTCTTCTGAGCTGTTATGTACCTGGGTATGCCTGCCCTGGGTGCTGATTTGCTTGGAAGGGAAGCAACTTCCAGTACTAGTGCTGAAGTCAGAATAGTGGGCCTCTGTCCTGTGAGGCCAGTGTGGGGCTCTTCATATCTCTGGCTGGGGCACAAGTACATCAAAACCACATTTGCTTTGCTTTTCCTATTCAGATTTTGCAGTTGTGCATTGGAAACCATGACCTGTTTATGAGGAGAAGAAAAGTGGACTCAATAGAGATCCAGCAAATGAAAGCACAAGCCAGGGAAGAAAAAGCTAGGAAAAAGGTAGGTTCTTTCTTCTCCTCTATTGTTGAAAATACTGATTATTATTCCAGCTGGTGCCCTTGCTGTCCATGCACTGCATCAATATGTGTGGGAGGTTAGAAAGTACAGGAGAATTGGATGTGGGAACAGCTCTGGTGTGTATACAGCATTTGAGGATGTAAGTGATGCTTGTGAAACCGAATCGGTGATCGCAAAGATTTGGGGTATGTAACAGATTGATCCAAGTGCTCTTCCAGAGGTCTGAAATAACCAGTATTACCTGTTAGAGGAGTTCAGTGCTGCAAAGTGCAAGCAGCTTCAGCACTGCATCTAAGGTGAGTATCAGTCCACCAGCTAGAGAGCAGCTTGTTCTTCATTAGACTCATTTGCTGTGCTGCCTCAGGCCAAGATGAGATTGTGCTGCGAACCCACAAATGTGGTATTGCTCATTCTGTTTCCAGATGGAGAATCAAAGGTTGGCCAGGGAGAAGCAGCTCCGAGAAGAAGCTGAGCGAGCCAAAGAAGAGCTGGAAAGGCGTCTTTTCCAGCTGGAAGATGAAGCCAGGCAGGCCAATGAGGCCCTGGTGAGTAGCACGTTAGTCTGAATATTCTCGTGCTTGACAGCCTTTCTTGGTTTAGGAGCTTTTTTTCTTATGATTCCTGTGAAACACCAGGAATTATGGCTCAGACAAGGCTAGAGAGTTTCTGGTGGGGAAGGCATGCTGGAATTCCTGAGAAATCTTGATCTGCCATAATCTCTATTTGCTGGGAGACATTTGCTCGCTGTATTTGGTTCAGAGTGCTTTCTTCATGCAAAGAGAGAAGAAAGGAAGCAACCTTTAGAGGTGAAATTGGGAGAAAGGGGCACGGTGCACTGGCAACTTCAATTTTTGGTTGATGTCTTTGTCCAGCTCCTTGCTTTGTGGAGGTGAGCAGCAGGAAGGAAGTTAGGCAATTCTGGATGAGAGGAGGAACACCAGACCCTATAGTTATGTTTACTATACTTTTTATTTTAAGGAATAACATTTTTATCACTTGATCTTTTGGGAAAAGATATCCTCTACTGACTGTTTGCAGGGCTGGTTTTTAGATGCTAGACAAGGTGACTAAGAGAAATGGTTTCTTCTTAGCTCCGATCCCAGGAAGCAGCAGAGTTGCTGGCTGAGAAAGCTCAGATTGCAGAAGAAGAGGCAAAATTGCTGGCCCAGAATGCTGCAGAAGCTGAGCAAGAGCGACAGAGGCTGGAAATCACAGCTCTGAAAACCAAGGAGGAGAAACGCCTGATGGAGCAAAAGATGCGGGAGGCAGAGCTGATAGCAGTGAAGCTGGTGAAGGAGTCTGACCGGAGGTTAGGTTTGCTTGAGTTGAGGTTGTGTGTCTCTACAGGGATGCCTGGGTGGAGAATGTGCTGCTTTTCTCAGCTAAGCCTAAGAGGAAGAGTGACTAAGCCTTCCTGCATCTTATTTGTTTCACCTGGTACAGGGTGGTTATGATGCAGGTCAAGAAGTTTCCAGAGGATCAGATGCAAGGCTTTAGAGATGTTCAGTATTACAGACCCAGAATGAAGATGCATTTGCTGTGGAGTGTTATCAAAAGAGCACTGGCTACCTAGCTATCTACCTTTACCAGTTTGTATACCCTGTGAGTTAGGAGGCTGTTCTCATTTATTAGTACCAAGTGGTGGTCTCTTGTATCGCTTTAAGATCTCTGAGAGCTGTAAATCAGGTAAACTCCTGTGGAACATAAACCACTTGGGAGTTTGCATGTTCCATATAATGCCTGACGATTCAGAGCAGACTACTGTTGACAGAGGATGTTTAACTTGCTATTAAGGGCCTTCTGCTTTTTTATAGGATACTGCCAAAAAGCTTGCCAAAATAAAGAGCAGATTATGTTTCTCCTCTCCCCACCTTGGGAAGGATCTCTGACACCCTAGAGCATCTGTATCAGCAGGTCATAACTGAGCACATGGAAGTTAGAAGTAGGGAAAACATGTTCATTCAGCCAGTTTGAGCAGGATTGTCTTTGAAAGCAATCCTGCTGTGTCCACTTAGCTCTCCATCTGAGCAACCCACTGCAAGTATCCTTGGGTAAAGGAATAACTCAGTAATGGATCTTGTTCTCTGGAAGCTAGTGAGGTGCATAGCTCTGAAATCCATGTCTTGCTTTATACTGGAAATCATCAACCATTCATGACAGGATATTTGTCTTACAGAGCCAAGGAAGCAGAGCATCTGAAACAAGATCTGCATGAAGCCAGAGAGGCTGAACAGAAAGCAAAGCAGAAACTCTTAGACATAACCAGGCTTAATTACCCTGTAAGTTCTTGCTCTATTGGGCACCACTTCATCTTCAGAGATAGTCAGTAGCTGATTGCATTTTTAAAGCCCCCATCAAGCTGAGCAGTGGCATGTCTGCGTCCGGCTGGGGGACAAAGACCTAAAGGAGTGGTGCTTAAACACAGTGTAGCTAGGATGGAAATTGTATTTGTTCAGGGCAGTGAATCAGGATGATAAGAAAGGCAAGACAAAAAGTTAAATGCAGGACTGCTGTTGCTGTTGGGACTCAGGGAGCAGAGATTGTCTTGCCTTCATTCATACCCAGTATTGACTGTGCCATCTCGGTTGGGCAATACCTTGTGGAGGTTGTTGTTCTGAGCCAGCTGTGTGGTCCTGGCATGTACATAGCCCATGAGTGTCTTTAGGCAAAGCAGATGAAGCTGTCACCAGCAAGAAGGCAGCTGTGTGCCCCAGCTTCCTGCTCTGCTCCAGTGTTGCTGAAAATGGGTTTCCATTGTCAGCTAAAATACATAAGAGCGTTGCAGCCACGATACTTCTCAGCCCTTGTATCTGTGTGTTATGGACTTCATCTAGGGCCACTCAGGTAAAGGGGAAGGACTGCAGGAGCATCCGTGTGTCTCAGAATCCATAGGTAGCTTATGGAATGTCTGGGCATGGCATTCTTGCAGAAACTGGGGATATAACCCCCAAACTGAACAATCAGATTTCATTGACAGTGCTTGTGTCACCTCTTTCAGCACATGGTCAAATACCCACAATACTCGCCAGCTGACACCAGAGATGCCAACTTTGACAAAGGATCCATAAAGCTGGATTTGAAGGACATTGACCTCAAGAGACTATCCTTTGAGATAGAGAGAGAGAGGTATCATTATGCTTATGGTGTAAATAAAGGAGTATGCTCATCATGGAAAGTACAGAGAGGAAAAGGAAGTAGTATCTGGGAATCACAGTTCATCCTTTTAACTTTTCAGGATGACCTCCTACTTGCACATACCTCTGGAGCCTTTTACTGGGCTGGTGTGGATTATGTCTGTGTAAGACTAGCTATTTACACAGACAAAGAGTGTTCTGGTGGCGTCAAGCCCCAAGTCCAGAACTCTTCTGTGTTGGAGAGCTTTATGTCAGGGGCAAACTTTGCTCGTTTAACAGCACGTTAGAGGACAGAAGTTTCCCTCTAGTGTTGAAGTATGGCATTGCTTTGATCTAATACATGGAGAGGTTTTCCCTCTTTTGGTCTGGAAGGACATGCTTGATAAAAAGTTAGTGTGTGAATGCTGAAGGGTGGAAGTGAATCCCGTTCTCGCTGGGTCAGAAGGCTGCATATCAAAGCCCCAAAATGTAACTAAGACCTTCCTCTGTCCTTACACACACACCAGTTCTTGAGTTATGTCATGCCAATAAGCTTTTTGTCTCTAACATGTGGACTGCAGGCTAGACTACTTAGAAAAGAGCAGAAAGTTTGAAGATCGACTGAAAGAACTGAAATCTGAAATTCATGCTTTGAAACTAGAAGAAAAACAGTCTGGGCTTTACTCTCACTGGAATGAAGTCCTGGGATCCTTGGATCGCTCCTTAGGAAATGTATGTACCCCAAATACCTGCCACCTTTTCAGCATGAGCCATTAAAGAGAATAGTATGTGTGTGCCAAATATAATTGCTGTGTTTCAGGCTGTAGTACCACGATAGTAAAGTACTAAAAGTGTGAACACAGACAAGGAAAATTTCATGTCAAAACATCCAAGAAGTTTTTCCTGGGCAGGATACCAGTACCATAAGCAAAAAACACCTTATTTTACAGATTATGCAGTCACAGTAAGGACTTCAGGTCTTGGAGCAACCTAAATTGTTGTAACTTAATAACACATTTAGATGTGGTTCCTCATCGTTTGCATCACATTCTCATTCATGTGCTTTGTGGTTGCTGAAAGTCATGAGTCTTGGTGTGGGTTTTTTTTCTCAAGGCAATGAGGAACTAAACCCAGATTTCTGTTTGAAGAAGTTTCTTGTTATTTATACAAACATTCTGACCTCTTCCTGAGCCAGTGCAAGAATAGGGCTGGATTTGTGTTTCCAGGTTGTTCCATCTGTAGCAAAAATGGCTTCAAGTCAATGGTTTTAGAGAGAGAGTGGAGGCTTGGAAAAATGATGAGGGAAGATGGCCTTTCTTTTCTGTCTCTGTATTTGATGTTCTTTTGGGCTTAATAAGAGTTGAGATAGAGAGGGTATTAAATTTCCATGTGCTCTTTTAAAGACCCCATCGTGGATGAAAGCTTTTGAAACTGGAGATTCATTGGATATAAATCTTCGAAGACCTTTCCCTGCTTACTTGTTAAATACTACAAGCAGCTGGCCTTGTACCAACAAAATTCAGCACACGGTGCCAGTGGAAAAGTCCTCTTTTCAAGCCAATTCCTTGGTTGCCAGCAGTGTGGGCACAGGAACTAGAAAACAGATTATAAAGGTAATCAGATTTGTAAGTAAATTCCCAAATGATCACTGAAAGTGTATTGTTCAGAGAAGTCAGTAATGCCTGGCTTTAGGGACCTGTTTTGTCACAGCCTCTGAAATGATGAGTCAAGCTATGGCTGTTGAATGAGTTTGGAGACCCTGCACTGGTGTGCACCATTTGGGACTGTTCATAACTGAAGGCCATCTGGTTTTTTGCATGATCCAAGCTGAATGCAAAGCTGTAAGTGTTGATAAATGAACCAGAAATGCCCTACTTCATAGTAGGAAGATCTGTGTTAAATTTTATTTGTATCATTCAGGGTTGGAAATGAGTATATACCTACAGATACAGAGAGCTTAAAACATATTGTGCCTGTATCTCAGGTTTATTGGTATATTAAACCAGATAATCCCTCTTTTAAGTGCAGGGAGTAAGATACCAGTAAGTGCCTAGACTTCCAAAAGTTCAGTTCTCTTCCAGTGTGTTCCCTGTCAAAGAGTCTTGAAGCACTAATGAGTGAAAAGAACTGTAAGGACATGCAGACACCTTTCTCTTGGCAATGCTAATTGTGCAAGGTGTTGGCAATAAAGAAAGCTTGGTGTATTTTGTTGCTGTTTTCTATTAACAAAACTGAGGGGTTTTAGGATTATTTAGAGGCTCTAGTGTATAACATTCAAGACCTGAATCTTCAGGGTTGTGTGCTTAGAATTAGAAGGAGCAGTTGAGTGTAGCAACAGATAAGGAAGCAGCTCTTTCTAATGCAAATAACAAGCAACTTTTTAAGACTAACCTATCCAAATAGCAGGGGTGCTTGTTTTAAGAAAGAAGAAAAAGGTATTGCAGGGCATCTTGCAAAAGGCTTCAGAGTTGGAGGTAAAGGAAGTACAGGACCAAAGGGAATGACTTTGTTTTAAGCAGGAGTTCAAGATGGAACTAATTCTTTCTATTTGATTTGTCTGTAGGTTCAGCAGCATGACTCGGATGTGATCTACATTTGAAGCCTTTCATTTCCTTACCAGACTGGTAGGACTTTGTGGCCATCTTTTTTGGCTGCTGCAGATTGCACCTATATGAGGACACTTGCACAGCTCTGTCTGCTGACAGGCAGCAGCTTAAGAGACATGGTACTATAGCTAGAGAGGTGCCGGTCAGCTTCCAAGCAGGTAATGTAAGCTGGGAGCACTGAGACTACCAGTATAACATGGTGTCTTTGGGTACAATGGTAAACATACCCACCCTGAGGAGTGTTGTTTACTACTTATGCACTTTGAAGAAACACTTTATACTTCACTAAACCTTCCTCCCCCAGGGGTTTTTACACCCTGACTTACCAGTATGGTACTGTACTTATGTAGAAAGGATGCTAGGCAGCAAGTGGCCAGGAGATGTTTGGGATGAGGAGAAAATTGTCCATGAGCTTGGTGTTTACGTACACAATAGACTAATTATGTTTTCAGTCAGGTCTGTGTGGCACAAGTCCCACAGAGCTGCTCAGCATGTTAGTGTCTGCCTGCCAAATCCTTTCTTTTCCTCCCCAAACACTTCTTGGTTCGCTTAATTGATTTGCATTTCTCTGTGAGAAATCTCAGCTTTCAGTTCCAGATGTAGAGGTGGGCATCTTCAAATACCTCTCATTCCTGGGGGAATCCTTTGTTTGAAATGCAAAGCTTCTCCTCTCTCTACGGTTTCTGACTCCATCAAGCACTTGCTGTTGCTTTTGCCGCTCCAGCAAACTTTGCATACATTAACTTGTTTCCCCAGTTCTGTGTTAACGCAGCTTGCAAATTAGACAAAGACAAAAGATGCTGTTGGTGTCTGCTAAAGTTGGACTTGTCTCTGATGGAGAGGTGCATGCAGCAAAATGCCTGCCTCATTAGTAAAACCTACTTGCATTTTCTGGTTTTGTGTGTGTTTAACTGTCTGTTTCACCATAAATCTTCAGCCTGGGGAAGCAGACAGTAAGCAGCTATAGCTGAGGTAGTAGCACTGTTGAGCATGTGTTGTAAAAATGAATGGTAATGTTGTTAAATATCTTGTTCTAAAAGCTAAGATTAAAAAAATACATTCAATAAAAAGCTCCCATTTCCACTTGCTAGTAAGAGCTTTGAGCTGAATGTTGTGTCACAGCAACAGCATTAACAAGGCAAGTTCCAAGAACAAACACACAGGTCTCCCATGTACACATCTGCAACAGACTGAGAGCGCAGTGGGGGATAGTATCTGCAGCCTGCTCTGTTCTCAGACCTCTACCAGTTGTGACAGTTACATGGCAGGATGCACATAACAGCCAACTGCAGTGGTGTCCTGTTGTCAGCTATCTCAGCCCTGAGAGTAGTTGCTGCCTACGGTTGGTGGGAGGTGAAGTGTGCTAATTCTCTTCACAGCTCTGTCTGATGCGAGATGTTTGCAGACTATTAGCTATTATATACATCTTTAGATCCACCTGGGAAAAGCCTCGTGTGTGAGATGGAGAAGCTGTCAGAGGTGTCAGGTTGAAGAGGCAGATCCGGTCAAGGTCCCGTGGTTGGGTAGGTGACATTAGCCAGAATCTGGAAAGTGATGAAATAGGAAATGGTCCTAGAGAAAACCAGTACAAACCAACTCTGAACGTGGCATTCTTAGATCTGCGGTTGGGGAGGAGTGCTGGAATTTCCCTGGTTCTTATTTTCCTGTTTCCTTCTTGTGTGTGTGTCTTGCCACAGGTAACTAAACTTGTACCTTCGTTCTGCCATATGTGCTGGGGCTTTCTTTTGCTGTTGTAGTTGAGCTGCATCATGGTATCAGGCACAGAGGAAGAGAACTGCCCCACAAGCAGGATGATTTATTTCATTGGACTTGGTCCAGTATATCACAGTGAAAGAAAGGACAAGGTCACATTGTAAGCTTAAAGATTAAGTCTATGTGCACAAGCTGTTCTTAGCCTGCTGGCTTCCAGCTCTTCTTGCTGTGCATTGCTCATGTGCAGCACCATGTTCCTGCGTACTTGTGTGCGTGTTTGAAAGAGGAGCTGGTATCTGATGGAAAAATGCTTGTTACAGCCACAGGTGAAGTCAGATGTACTGGGCTGTTGCTGGGAGGCAAAGAGAAATGACACCTGGGTATTAGTTTGCTTAACACCTAAAGAAATATTTGCCACAATTAAACTTTATATGTTAGTGCTTCTGATGCTTGTACTCAGTTGCAGAATTGACCACTTACAACACGCAGCTACAGATGTGCTGAGAAGGATGTGAGACAGTCAGTTTAACCAAGTATGAGAAGCATGAACCCTGGTTACCCCCAGAGCAGGGAAGAGAACACAGATACCTTGTTCTAATCAGTAAGTGCAAGATTTGTCACCCTAAAGAGCGATTTGTTTACCTGATGATGCTGTTAGCACATTAGAACATTCGAAGCCAGAGAGAGCTGACTGCGGTGAAGAGCTGTGGACCAGCAGTCAGCAGATGGTGCTGCAATGCCGTTCTGCCGCACAGTTTAAACTGGCTCTACCACAGCTCGGAAAGACCTGGCTTGAGAGCCCTGCATTGCTCCTTGGAAATCTCTGCCAATTTGTATGTTCCCACACTAGCCTGGACTTGCTCGTATTCTTTTCCTGGAGTTTAAACTGACAGGATTTTTGATGGGGGATTCAAAATGTGCAAGCATTATGCTCTGGGAAGTGATTACTGCACGAACAGCTTAATCCCATGGGAATGAGCTAGCTCCCCATATTACAACAACAATCCTCTAATAGTTCTGACATGTCATTGTCACCATCAGACTGTAAAAATGGCCAATGGCTGCTTGAGTGGATTTCATCCATGGCTGCCAAAACCATGTGGGACCCCACAGTTCCAGTGCTATGTGATATTTTCCTTAATGCTATTTGAAACAAGCATAGGCTTGTTAAATTTGCAGAGCGTGGAAGACTTGTGGTGTGTCAGTGTAAAGAGGGTGGGAGAGGCCTGAGAACAGTCTGCAAGGGTCATTGCAAGGAGGAAAGAACAAATTCATCCTTTTGTTTTCATGCTGGGTAAGACACTGTTCTGGTCTCAAACTACAGCAAGGAATGGAAGGAAAAATACTGCAGGAGTGAGGAAGTGGTAATAGATCACCTGGAGAGCAAGGAAATAAGTTCCTGGAGTGACACAGTGAGTGCTGAGTTTCTTCCCCAGCCCTATTTTCTGTGTTTCTCTGAAAACCTACTTGGCCCAAGGGGCTCCCTTTGTCCTCATACAAACCTTGCTTCAGCTAGGTGCTCCTGAGCTGAGCTATGGGAGTGGGCAGATGCTGTTGAGGCCTTAGGGGCAGCATGTCCTCTCCAGGGACCTGTTTCTTAAAGAACAGCCACTTGATATTCACCAAGCCTGGATCCAGGGTTAACCTGGCCCTGGAAGGCAGGCACCACATTGCATGTGGCTCATCCCCCCGCCAGCTGCTCTTGACCTGTTCCTCCCTGCACTGCTTGCTGTTAAGGAGTCCAGTCACCAGCAGCATGATGGGTTCACATCTTGCCTTCATGGACTGCTGTTGCAGAATTACCCACAAGCAAGCTTCTTCCTCTTCTTCTTTGGAAGCAGGGTATCATCCCTGCATCTCACTGTGTCACTGCCTCACTTCTCTGTAGCCTCATGTACTCTGAACCAGCAAGGTCTGCTGTTGTCTCTTGTGCCAAGATACTTGTTCTCTGTTGCTGAAGGCAGCTGCCAGCTTCCTGCGTCCTTCCCAGAGCTCTAACATGGGGAGGGGGTCACTTTTACATGTGCTCCCAGCCTGCTGCTAATGGTGATGGGACACAGTCTTAGTATGAGGATAGCTTTGATAAATCTTTGGTGGCAAACATCACAGGTCAAACTGATTTTACTCAGCATTATGAGCAAAAGACAGACCCAGATACAAGACTTGGCTCTGGGTTGTTATTTCTTGTTTTCTGCACTTTGAACTTCTTTCCACCTTCCTGCAAGGCATTTTCAGGGCTAGCAGAGTCAGTTTTGTTGAGAGGCTCTGGGCACACAATGGAGCCCACCCTTAGGATTGCACTGAGGTGTTTAGAATGGGGTAGAAAGCAGTTTTTACACCAAAGAGCTCTTTGAATCAGGAGTGATACCTCTCCTGGGGGGAGAAGGCTTTGTCATATGTGGAGTCTGCAGGAAGGAGCCATCTCTTAGAAGGATAGTAAAAGGCTAATTAATGGTTGCCATTACTTCAGGCTTGGTCCTAAAAGCAAAGCCAAGATACGACAGAATAGAAGTGAGAGGCCTGGAGGGACCCTTCAAAATCCTGCCTAGAGTGTGATTGCTCTTCATCAGGGACTTTAGTGGTAGGATAAAGGGTAATGGGTTTAAACTTAAACAGGGGAAGTTCAGGTTGGAGATAAGAAGTTCTTTACTGTGAGGGTGCTGAGGCCCTAGAACAGATTGCCCAGAGAAGTGGTAAATGCTCTATCCCTGGTAGTGTTTAAGGCCAGGTTGGACAGAGCCTTGGGTAACATGGTCTAAAGTGAGGCATCCCTGCCCATGGCAGGGGGTTGGAATCAAATGATTTTAAGGTCCTTTCCAGCTCTTAACTGTCTATGATTCAGTCCTATGTCCTGTAGCTAAAAGAATCAAGGGGAAAGGGATACAAGCTGATCCCAGAAATAGGCTGGTGCCAGTAAATTCGAAAGGGAGATTCCAGAGAAAGAAGAAGTTAACAGAAAAAGCCTGGAAACTTAAAACAGTGTTATAAAAATCTTTTGACTCAGCAGAGGCAGCCCAGGAAGTGGTGATCAGAGCCCAGAACGCAAGGAAACTGAAAAAAAGAAATGGAAACTCATGATAATCCCAAAGGAGATTGGATTTGCTTAAATACTGTGCTTAAGGTGACCATGTTCCTGGGATGTGACACATCCAAAAAGGATACTCAGGGAAATTGGTAAGCAGTGCTGTTACTCAGTGATTGC
Organism: Loriculus beryllinus; assembly: GCA_039877255.1. Lineage (NCBI taxonomy): Eukaryota > Metazoa > Chordata > Aves > Psittaciformes > Psittacidae > Loriculus > Loriculus beryllinus. The sequence goes on along the minus strand of JBCJKH010006254.1, from coordinate 13,578 downwards.
AGACTGAATGTTTGAGCTGAGCAGGCTTAGGGGTTCAGAGTGAAGCAGTTAATCATGTCCCAAACCCCACAGCTGCTGAGATACCTGCAGTCCTGGAGGGAAACAAGTGAATCCAGAATTTGTCCTGAGAATAAGAGAGCAGGCAGCTGCCACCCATCCGAGCTGAAGGTGTTTGTCCAGCCTTGTAGAGCATTTGATTCCAAACCAACATTGTGGTTAGTGGCACCTTTTAAACCGGACTGAAATGCCTCTGTGGATTGGCTCCTGTAAAGACAAACCAGTTCAAATTCAGAAGCAGGCTCGCACCTCTCATCTGACTTCTCAAACATGCTGTTTGCACAGGAGGATGGAGACCCATCTGAGTGGTGGTTGTGTTTTATCTGCCCTGCTTGGGTCAGAAACCTGCATGAGAAACTTTTCTTTCATGCAGAAATGTAATTTCCCGTTTTACTTGTATTCCCAGCCAGTTTCTAGCCATTATACCAGCAGAGTCCACTCTTTTCCATCTTTGGTGTTGGCTCTGATACATTCACACACATCAGTCCTTCATTTTCCTAACCCTTCAACCCAAACTGTTTGCTTTTGACTCTTCTCATGTTGTATAACGCCAAGGTCTTATCACAGCCTTTTGTTTTGTTGCATGGGTCTTTCCCTGCCCCAGCCATTTCCAGCTTACAGTCTCCCAAACTGGAATGGCTGCTCCTGTTTTCTCTTGTCCCCAGCAGCATGCTAGCACAGTCTGCACTGCTGAATCAAATCCCTCGCCATTACTCCAGTCCTCAAGGTCATTATAATTCTTCTGTGTGATATCCTGGCCTCTTCTAGATTAATGATAGCATCTCATTTTGCCTCATCAGCAAATTCCCTTCGCATTCTCCTGCTTCTTGTGCCAAGATCATTAATGCAAATGTTAAGCAGGACAGTTTTTGAGGCAGAAACTCAAGGAACTGGACTGGTAAAACCCCTTCAGTCTAACACACCCCCCTTCAGCTGAAGCAATTACCATGCCCCTTTCTGGCAGCTCTTTACCCACTTTACATTTCATATGCCAGGCACATCTTCACATTTTCTCTAATTTAGCTAATAATTTACTGTGTGGCACCATTTCAAATGCCCTACAGAAGCCCAGAGAAGTGTGAACTACTGCATTTCCTTCACTGCAAATATCTGTGAACTTATGAAAGGAAGCTATTAGGTTTGTGTTGGTGTGTGTCAGGACCACTATGTGATGTTGTATCTCGTGTGATACCTAAGGATCAGGAGAGGGGACATCAGTGGGAGGCATGTCTCTGCAAAATGCAAGGTTATTTACATTAATGGAGTTTGGAGGAGACTGGTTTAACAGAGTGGGTTGATGGAGCAACATGCTAGCAGATGATATTCCTTCAGGAGTAATGTGAAATACCCATTTCTGTTTCTAAGATCAAAGAAACTGCAGCTACTTGGGGTAGAAGACCTGTGCTAATGTTTCTGAGCTTATGGCTTGATTTTAAAGATACTTGGGTCCCGAGTATTTTGCCTATGTGATGAGAAGTGTCTGTTCCATTCTTCCTCAATCACATTCAGGTCCCCCAGTGTCATTTTCTTCAGAAAATGAGACTTAACATCTTATGTTCTCGAGTTGATCTTTGGTGCTGCAAGTCCAAGGATTAAGCAGAGTATTGGAATGCATGAAGGACGGAATGGAAGCTAATTCTCCAAATGCCTAAATGTTGTAGAAACCACCAGGATGATCTGAAATGCCAGAGTCAGCTCTGCTAATTCTGAGTCAGAAGTGGATAGAACTGACATGGAAGGCTTCGAGCGAGATGATGAAAGCGTTAAGTGATGTGGAGGTGAAAGATTGATAAGAGTGGGGCAAATAGATGAAGGGAATAAGCATTCAATATTGATTGTTTACCCTTTCATGCAGAAGAAGAAAGGCACATCTCCATTTAAAGAGAGAAATATTAATAGAGAGCAATGTTTTGACAAGAGCCATAATCAACATGTGCAGCTCTCTGCCAGAAGGTCTTATCAAGGGCAAAAAGTGGAGAAGAAAGAAGCAATTGCTATGAGGTAACCCCAGATGTGCGAGTTTAGATAATTCTTTTATTTTTAGCCTGTTTTCATGGAAATAGGTCTTATGCAATCTGCTGTCTGGGTGCAGGAGGTAATGAGAGCTGGTGTCTGCAAACTCAAAACTGAAATCGCTTCTTGCAGTCACACAACATCTTTTTAAAGCCCCATCAATGTGTTCATGCGGGCAGGCACAGATCTCTGCAGAGGTAGAGCCAGTGGCTCTACCAGATGGCACAGATGGGCTGTAGGTCAGTACATCTGGAGATGAGTCCATGTGCTCTTGCAAAACCAAACCCAGCCCTAGTGAGAATTAGCCTTGAGCCCTGAATCCTGCTCAGCTCATAGAGCATTTCTTTTCCCTGGTTTTCTTTACAGAAACCATAAAATCTTGCTATAAGGAGCAAGGGGGTGCTTGAGGACTTGGAGTTAATATGGGGAGCGTGGAGAAGGTGAGAGAAGCAGAGGCTGCAGCCATCTCTGGGTGAAATACATCCCCTGGGCTGGTCTCTAAGCTTCTCAGATATAGAGCTGAGGGTCCCTGAGGTTTGGTAGAGCTGTGCTGGGTGGCTGCAGGACCTGCAGTGTCAAGTTGCCCTCCTTTTGTTGGACCTCACTAGTTTCCTGATGTTTCTCTGTAACCTCTTTCTTGGGGAGAGATTCTTTTGCACGGGATGGTTTGAATTGGAAGGGACCTTAAAGATCATCTAGTTTTGCACTTGCCACTCTCTTTTCTAAGCTAGAAGCCAGTCAGGCTGGGGGAAGAGCTCTGTCTTTGATCCAGTATCATAGAAACATCCCTGTCCTGGGTTGTGGGTCTTTGTGCAGGGCATAGTGCAGCATCCTCTGAAGGGGACGTTCAGGAATTTGAATTACAAACTATCAGCAGGGACTGATTTAGGAATTCCACTTTGAGTGCAGAGTTACCCTCATAAAACAAGGCTCAGTGCCAGCTCACTGCAGGGTGAGGCTGGTGGCTCATCTGTGCTTTCCTTGTAACCTTTAGCCACGGGATCCCTTTGCATAATTTTTATCAATGGTGAGTGTCACTTCCCAGACTGAGGTTGCATAATGCCCTGTGGTTTTCTCTACCCTTGCTTAGGACTGTGGTGTTGGCAGCTTCTTTCTGCCTGTGGTTTCCTTCCTGCTGGTGCATGGTGAAGGCAGAGGGGCTGCTGTGATCCTTTCAGTGCTGCAGAGCACAGGGCCACACGTGTCTGGCAGCCTCTCCTGAAGAAGTGCCCTTACCCAGGGGCAGAAATCAGCCTGCTTCTGCCAGCTAATAGGGGTTTGTCCTGAGGGTAAACCCTGTGCAGAGCTGGGGAGGCTTTCCTAAGGGAGGCTGCAGACTGAGGCAGTTGTCTCAGCTTTCCTTAGGCTTGGGGGCCAGAAGCAATGCTGCCCTCTTCCAATGATAGAGATTGGCCTTCGTCTTCTCCTCCGATCTAAATGAATCTTGTGACATTGGCTGGCTGCCCTATCTGGACATGGGACATTCTTGCTGCTCTCGTGTCACTCTTGTATCACTTACTTCTTGAAATGAGAGGCCCCTAGGAGGCAAGTTCCCCACCCCAGGACTGAGCAAATCTGGGTGTCTGACCACATACTGTCCATGCTGTTCCTGGCTGCACTCTTAGTGCAGCCCTTCACATGTTACCATGCCTCGACTTGTCCCCCTCTGCCTTGCCAGCAGGTCAGTGACCACTCTGTTCTTTTAATCATGCTCACAGCCCCTGAAGTAATGTGGTTTTTAGACTTTAAATTCCCTCATCTTAAGGAGACCCATGTAAGGCAGTGCCAAAAGCATCTGATAACGCATGTCTAGTGCCATGTTTGATTATCACCAGCTTTCTGCTACCTCTCCCACACCATGTGAGTTTGCCCTGCTAATCACCACTGATTCTGAAATGGCCACAGCCTGGCTTGGGAGGAAGTTAGGGAATCTTTGGGGTCTTTATGTTTGACAACTCCTGCCTTATCTACCCCTTCCTTACTTATTTGTTCTTTTCCCTTTTCTCACCTGTGTGCACACTTTATTGTGTTACTTGACCATAACCTGTTGTTTTTTTTATTCAAAGACAAGCCAAAAAGAGTTGGCATCTTTTGACTGCTTGCTCCCCTTCCTAGCTGCTGGGCTTTTACTTTCTTCTGGTTTTCAAAGCTGGGGTTTCTGGTCTCCTGTGTTTCCTCTTCTCTTGTGGTTCTCTGCTGGATTAGAAAGTCGTCTCCTTACAGAGATCTTCCATGGCAGGAGAAATAAAAACCGTAAGTCATTTCTTCACTCTCCCTTTACATCAGTTCCTTATATTTAATTCCTTAAACACATTCAAATGCAAACTGTCTGCTTTTGCTGAACTGCAGTTTTGTAGAATTTGTTGAAATATCCTGGATTCCAGTTAGAATGAAAAGTATTTCATCAGCATCTAGGAAGAAGTCCCATCCGGCTCACATCTAAATGGAGAACTGAAAGCTTGACCAACCACTTCTGCACCAAAAAGGAAATATTTCTGTCATTTCCAGCAGAAATAATCTGTGCAGTTGTGAGGTTTCATATGTGGTTCCTACCGGATGACAAACTTTCCTCTGGTAACTGCTAAAGCTGATGCCCACAGGTCATCACACTTCTCCTTCTCACTGCGGTGATCTCAGGGTGTGAGATATTCCTTACATCCTGGCATTTGTTGTTTCCCGTTGCTATTCTCTTGCCTATCCCATCCCAGCTCTTTTCTCTCTGCTTGGGCAGGGAAAGGGGCTCCCACCAAGCATTGCCCATTGCCATAGCTCATCCCTGCCTGTGACCCTGTGACTCCGCTCTCCTGCCCAAGCCCAGCTCACCCTGCCTCAGGGCTGCTCTCCCCAGTTGTATCTCACCCTGGGGTTCAGGTAGTTCAGCACCTCGCTCCTACAATGGACCCAGAGAGCAATTGCTGGTTGCCTTCATTATAACAGCCTGTTGCGTGCTGGTGTTCTCCCTCGCACTTCTCCTTGTTAAACGAAGCAAAGCTGGCTCTGGTGAGTGCAGGATTGATGCTGGAATTGGGGTGGTTGGAGGGCAGAGGTCTGGGGCAGGTCTCTGTGGGAGACACAAGGGCATTAATTTAATGCAGTGGCATTAAACCAGAAAAACTCATGCAAATCTTCAGTCCTCTGAGAAACTGAGCCTTTTCCTTCTGCTCCTGTGTATCCAGCAGCATTTGACATGTGTTTACAGCAGGTACTACCTCTCCTGCAAGCCCTTCTCAAATGCCTCAGGTAAAGACACAGGTCACCAAAGGATTTATTCATTTGTAGCCCTAGGTACAGGGTGGCTTAAGCAGAAAAAAGCTGAAACATGGCCAGTTGGAGAAGGGAGCTGGAGTGGTTGTTTCTATTCCTTCCACTGCCCACCTCCTCCTGAAGGTCTCTGGTGAGATAATTTGCACCCATTCTCATCTCTGTCTCATCTTGCCTAGAAGAAACAATCATGATTAGGAGAAAACCTAATCCTGTACCTCTTCTCATACAAGAGATGCTCTGAGTGATGCATCCTTCAGACAGAGACCCTCTGACAGCAGGAGGTTTATCCCTCTGCATGAACAGGGAGCATTGCCCTGCCATGGGGTGAGGATGAGAGGATGGGTACAACTATTGCTCAGCATCTCCATGAGTTGGACTTTTCCACTGAGTCAGGGCATCAGGAATTAATTATGCCAGAGCAAGGGTCAGGAGGCAGGGGTCTGCCTGGGAACTGGGCAGCAAACCCTTTGTGGCACCACAGAGCAGTATCAGGGCAAAGCCAGTGAAAGGGGGGGCGAAAAAGGAGGAAGGAACAAATTGAGCAGCTCCTTTTGGATGCACACCAGTGGGATGCTTGGGAATTATCCTCTGGGATTTCAAATGCTGCCCCTTTTCAGTCATGCTGCGATCTCCTGGAGGTTTCACCTGCAAGGCTGCAATGAGCTGATCTCAGGGGCCACCACCAGAATCCTCTCCTCCAGCTCCTGCTTTTAATTCCCTGTCTCCTGACACACATGTATCTGCTTTTGGGGGGGGGGGCTAAACCAGTTGAGAGAGCTTAAATTGGAGGAAATTCTGCATAGGAGGAAGTGGGCAAGCAGTAACTGCAATAACTTGACAGGTGGTTGCAGACTGCAGCCCAAAACTGAGGTTCTTAGGGAGGTGTAAACCCTCTGTTCACTCTGGGGACAGAGGGTGGTAGGCTAGGCTGCAGCCTGAGCCCACTGCTCCAGCCCTGGAGTGGGGCAAGAGTCCAGTCCCTACAGGTCATCTGATCCTCCAGATCTCTGCAGCCTGAGGATAAAGCTTTTGACCGTATTACCAGCAAAAAGGGGATAAATGTGAGACACCCCTCACCTCAAATGACTTCCAGCTCAACACAACCTCAGACCTACATGATCTTCCCTTGCAAATGTGCCCAACCAAGAATGAGGGCTTTCAGGCAGAATAACTGTATGTGCAATGCATCACTATGGAGCTAACTCTGTATCCCTGCTGTGAGGAGGGGAGCAGGCTGACAAGGGCTGTGTGTGCCAAAAGCGGGGCTGAGCTG
>JBCJKH010006235.1:8441-19033 GCA_039877255.1 Loriculus beryllinus | reverse complement strand
AATGATAAATGCAATATAACAATATGCCTTAGCACAATACCAACCAATTGTGTTAGAAACAGGCCACACAGGATGGAAGAAATGAGTATTAATGTGTGCTCTTGAATGCAAAGAGTGCTTTTATTCTCAATCTGAGCAGAACAAGGCAGACAAACAATCCAACACTCAGTCTTCAACTGGATGACAATCTACAATTGGTAATGTTTGAAGCTTTCTTTTCTCCCAAATACTTTCAAGACACAACAGCTTCAAGTTAAGAGCAGACAACTTTATTATTATAATTATTATATTGTAATAACAGTAACTATTAACCCTAATCTTTCCTTGTCCAGTCTTTTGTTAGATAACCTGATTTTTTTTTCTATACTAGATACTGTAGAAGGGCAGCATTTAAAGTCTTTGAGAAAATAAGCAGACTCACAGGGGAATGAAAGAAGATGCCTCTATTCTGACCATGCCTGAACCAACAGACCGAAGAAAAAGGTCAATAAAAGTAAAATTCATATTTTATTCTTAGGAAATGTGAAGCACATACCACATTGTGAAATGTATTTTAGTAGCATAATGCACCCCAAAAAAAGAATCTTGGTAAGTAGAAATCAAGACAGAGGGTTTTTCATTTCCAAGTATTACCCTAGCAGCCTCCTGCTCTAACCTGAATTGCCAAAGGGCTTTGGAATTCCAATTATAAAAGGAAAAGAAATGCTTGCAAAATACGTGAGCCTTAATCCCTCCCGCAGCACTTCCCTGCTCTACACAGCACTTCAGGCTAAGCAGAAAGCTTTCAGTAAACGTGCTGATATCCACACCCAAGATTAATTTAAGGTGCTTTTGTTCTTCCCATTCCTAAGAAAGAAGGAATGCACTTACTCTGCTCTTGACTTTAAGCATGTATTTGACAGTCTTAGATGTAAGCTAAGGAGAGCACTGCAGAGACAATCAGAAAGAGACTGGAAATCACCCTGAAAGATCTGAAGGGTTTTATTTGGCATAGTGGGAGGGTTTGCAGGGAGTTCAGCCCTGGACCAGTTAATGGCTATTGGAATGAGGATTAATGAGCAGATGTGTCAAGTCTGCAGATGACTTAAAGCTGGGAGAAGCCCCCACTCCCAGCACGTGGGGAGGATCTCAGCAAACTGAAGAGGGCTCAGTCAGAAAGTCAACACAGCAAGTTCATCAAATCCAGCCAGGTTAAAACAAGGTCAAAGGGAGAAACTACCTGTGGGACTGTGAAGTGGGAAATCCAACTGGCAAAGAGGGTTAAGAACAAGAAGTCAGTGGCAACAGGGGTCAGAAACGCAGAGTTATGGCAAAGAGCAAACTCTTGGCCTTGTGCTGACAGAAGCAGGAGTAACTTATTTGGTGCTACTCATTGCCAGTGAGGCCTCCACTGATCAAACCTGCTACTGAAGAAGGGCACAAGGGGAACAATGGGCTACAGCACATCACCTGCAGAAGGGGGAACTGAAGAGAAGATCCCTGCCTGTTATCCAGAGCACACAATCAGGAACCCATTAAACAGTTAATATGAGAGACCTACATGAAGTCTAAGAAGCACATTCTACAGCTGACTTCAGAAACACACACGCTGCCAAATCTAGTAAATGAACTTCAAGGAAATACACTTGCATTTTCAAATAAGTTTTCGTTACGGGAAAAAATATGGGCAGAAGCTTCACCACAGTGGCATTCAGATATAAAACTTAACTCCTTGTTCACCATTTCAGTAGCCAAATAGGCAACGTTAAAATATATTTACACCAAAATCCTGCATTCGCAGTTAATAACAGCTATAAGATTCCACAGGCACGTGGAGTGCCACACAGACAGGTTATGCAAGTAGTTACTCCTGATAAAGATGCAAAAGGTTCTGGTGTATGCACAAGTAGGTTCGCTAAAATGAAGCAATTTTACACATATAGCAATTTCTATATGTAACATTTTGACTCTCAAGTTCACTTGCTTTTCCCTACCAAGCTGATACATACTTATCCACATTCTTTGCCACTTTTGATATTAATTTAGATGTCGATGCTACTCTCAGCAGCTTGTTCCGGCTGTCGTCTGAGCTCTCCCAAGCACCGTGAGCTTTCTCAGCAGTCAGCGATTTCTTTATGCTGGAAGAAACGGAAAACCATGTAAAAATGACAAGTAAGGTAAGACAAGAGCAAGGGGAACTGGTATGCAACGGACAGATGAAGCAGCAGGAGACAAAAGCAGAGTGAGGTCTTCCTTCAGCTGAAGCGTGAAACAGGGGAAAAAGGATTAGTCAGAAAGTTCTAACTGGATGAATGCAAACAACTAAGCAAGACAGTTGCCAAATGTTTGATCCATTCCTTTCCATTTTCAACTGCTCTTATGCACGGACTTGAACAATCTCTGCACTTCATTACTAGATTGCTAAGAAATTACTAAAGGAGAAAAAAACGAGGCTAATTTGAAGAATAAACTAGCAACAAAGGCACTTCAGAAGGTAACAAAGGGAAGAAGAATTTTTTCCCGATTAACTGTTCACCAGCTTTAACACACTGATTTCTGAGGCAGAGCAGCTCTATCAGCACAGTTTCCTCAGGCTGTTTTGCAGGTCCTACATTCTAAACCCCATTACTGGGTTCAAGCTTTTCAAGCAACTATCTGCAAACTTCTTGCATGAATCAGGTTTGGCCCCAGAGTACGGATGATTCAACCCATGAATGTGGATTCCAATGTTCAGCAGTCTTAGCGTAGCCAATCGACACGAATGGGAGTCTGCGAGTTTTGTAGGGACAGAATTTCACACTCATTCTAATCATGGGAAATGTGGTCAAAAGTGAGCAAGCCCAAATGATTCTTCAAATCTGCATATGTCCTGCTAGCAGTATCCTACTTCATCCCGTCAGAAATGCTTTTTGCAGGAGTAAGTCCTGAGCTGCAACCTCAGGAATGGCAAGCTCCTTCTGTAGCACCGCAAGAGGCTGAAAGGTCCTGCGACAAACCGGTTAATCACATCAAGTTAAACCAGGAGGAGATTGAATAAGGCGTTTGTTTCCTTCCCCACACTGCAAAAGATTAGTAAGCAAGAGTCCAGACATACATCTTCACAGGGAGATACCAGGCAGGAGAGCAACAGGCCATGAGTTCAGCTTCAGACAACTTGAGAGTGTGGGCAAGACACACAGACAGAGCCTTTATGGAGTGTTATAACATGCACCAGTCAAGTGAAGGCCCCGATACTGATTAGAGCTGTGAACTCGAGCAATGCAAGACAACAATCTTGTGAGCTACAGCAAGTTTCAGAAAAAGAAATGGCTTTTGTTTAAGAGCTTGAGGCTCCTACAAGCAAAACAGTGAAAGAGAATTTCACACCTTCCATAAAGTTGACCGTGAATCAAAAGAAGAAAAAACACAATAAAGTGATCTGTAGAGTCCTGAAGCTCAGAAGGAATCACCCAAATCTTACAAATCAGTTTCCTTGACTTTAAAAAGCCACTAAAAAGTATCATTTCTCAGCACCTAATTCCCACTGAAATGAGTGGGAACATGGAGGCGACTCTAAATATACTTCTATGGTCACTCAGGTCAAGTACATCTATGATTTGGGTGTAAAACCAGAACTTCAATCATGTAAAGAATCAGAACCAAAGTGAGCAACCCTGCAACGTAGCAGGGACTGAAAAGGGAAGTGCTGCAGACAGAAAGCCAAATGCAGCCACTTTATTGAGTAATTTGAGAAGAACAGCTCCCAGAATGCTGCAATGACACCAGTATTTAACAACTGCTGTTACGAGAGGTAGCAAATGGGCATGTGCAAAATACACTCCACAATTCAGCTATGCCAGCCAGAAGCTAGGTAGTGTATTTTGTAAAGGATCGAGTCAGTTGTCATTCAGTACTTATAGTTTATAATAATGCCCAATTAGAGGGTTTCAATCACAGAAAACACCCCCCCCCACACACCCCCAGTAATCTTAAAGATTTACTCATGAATTCATTTGTACACAATCACTCTAATGCATGTCGAATGCATCTTCTTTAGCCCAAAAAATACCAGTCATTCACTTGCTCATCAGGGTGGACTAATTTCACATGACTTGTTGTCAGATATGAGCTCAGTAACACTACAATCACTTTCTCATTCTGTACGGTGGTACTGTGAAAACCTTTTAGCTGGAGCAGAACTCTTGCTTTCCTGGGTTTGCCTGTGTGTTTGGAGAGGCTGGGAGGAGGGCTGGGGAGAAGGTGATGCTTGAGTTTGTGGACTTTGATCATTAGAATGAGATTCCTCTTTTTTTTCTTTCTGTCCTGGTGGTTTGTCCTTCTTTTTTTCTGTACCGCTGTAAAATAAAGTATAACAGAGGGGGGAAGAAAAAACAAAACAGGCAAATGAATTAAAAAGGTGAGAGAAAAAGCTGACTGTGAAAAGAAGGGAGAAACATGTAACAACGTACTATACATAATCACCAAAAGAACACCTCGATTATCTCCTCACTTTCTTCAGGCTAAGTGTTTTGCTGAAATAAGATCCATTCACAAGAACGAAGGGGAGGGAGGCACGGAAGGGTACATCCTGATTTTTCCTGTACAGTTGTACTAAGTTGAGTTTGATTTTAAAACGGGTACAACTTGGATTTGAATACGCAGGTTCTTCTTAAGAACAACTTCTTTAAGGCCAGGCTGGATGTGGTTCTGGGCAGCCTGATCCAGGTGAAAATGCCCCTGCCCATTGCAGGGGGTTGGACTGGATGAGCTTTGAAGGTCACTTCCAACCCAAACTATTCTGTGCTTCTGCGTCCCTCATTTGCAGGTGCATCTACACAAGTTGATGCACCACAAGTCTGCCATCCCTCAGAGAAAACGCACCCTCTGGTTCAGCTCACGAAGAACCTTTCCTTGCTGCCAGGCAAGGCTTAGCACAAGCAAAAGGAAGGACTGTGACCTGCACGCTCTCCGATTAGCTGAAGCCTGCCATGAACCTATACCTCTCTTTGTATTTCTGGATATGCTTGGTACCATTTCTCTTTGCACTGTCACCAAAGAGGGAAATGCTGCTGCTGGTCCCTGGCTGCACCACAGTTCAAAGGAAAACATTGCTGTTTGGATGGTATCCCATTAACATCACATTGTCCTGCTGCTTCTTTAATGCCTTTGGGGAATGATGGCTACAGATACGTCTTTAGTTTCATAGTGTTGTGTTTATTAGATTACCATTTGAAACAGCTTTAAGTACATGCCATTAACAACCTGAAACCCATTAAGAATCTAACCAAAGGGCCCCTAAGTGAACAGAAAGATTCATTAAAAGGTTCTTCTATGCAACATCATGCTTTGTGATATACTGAAGCACACAAACCTGCAAGAGAGGATTATTCTGTCACACATGGCCTAATTCTTCTACTTAAGATTAAAACCCCATCTTTCAATAAATATCTCAGTGAACAAATAAAGCAAGATACAAACACTGGCTAAAAAAGAAAAATACCAAACAAGAATTAACCTGCAAGGTAAAGAAATGCTATCTTTCTGATGGGGAAAAGCCAGATTTCTATTCCCTCACACTAAATCCCTGCTGAGCCACTGTATAATCAGCATTATTTGTGTTTCCATTTACCTTTCCCCCCAAAACACTCAATACCAGGAAGATAATAGTCAAATTAACTAAACCAAAATGGGCCCCAAATGTTTATGTAACATTCACAGGACCCTCTTTTTGTTATTTCACTTAAAGGTTATTATCTACCATCACCGAGACAGAGCCTTCAATGCTTATTTGAGCTCAACTTGCCTAAATGCTTCCAAAGTAGCACTGAAGAACAGGTCAAAACATGCAAAGCAATGTAAACCTCAAAATACGTCTGTAAAGGATCACTCAGGATTTCTTCTGTAAACCTGTGAAAAATGGCAATATAACCCAGTGAAGTTCAATTTGCCTTTCAGAACAACAGATGAAAACAAATCAGCTGTCTTGTGGATACCTATTAGGAACAAACAGAAAAAAGCTTGAAGACCAGTGGGGTTTTGGTTAATCATCTATAGCCAGTAGTCCCTTCTTAACTAGAAACATTCAAACGATTCTTCTTTAATCAGAAGACTTAGCTTGCACTGCAAGCACACGATGCAATCTTGAAGCTTTCGCAGTCCATGGCAAGAAAGGTAATATAGCAACACTAATGCACAGAATCTCTTGTCCCTAAACAAGTGTCTATTCCTGCTCCACATGGCACGCTCCTAGCCCTCTGCATGCACTCTCTCATAAACACCAGTTTCTCACAACGAAGTTCAGCTACTAGGACAGGTTTTTGGGTGGGTTGGGAGGTTAAGATTTCATCTTTAAGAAAGACACGCTCCCAATTTGCCCCTTCCCTCTACCTGGGGATTTCAAAACGTCCAACAAGTAAAAGAGACGACGGAAGCAGGAGGGAGAACACACAAACAGAATGACTTGTGCATCTCCAGCCTGCATGTCTGCAAGCAATTTGATCTGATCCATCTCCTAGAACCCACAGGCTCAGTGTGGAGCCTCTTCAATGCTCTACCAAGTCTGTCAGCTGCGGGCTGTCTGGTTCACACCTTGACTTCTCAGTTGGGCCATAAGAATCACTGGACCACTCTGGCTGCTTTTTGAGTTGCAGCACAAGGTACACCTTGGACTCCAACATAGCGCTTTTATCTACCACCAGGTTGCAAGTGGGCTGCTTCTTCTGGCTGCTGTTTTAACTTGAAAGTAAAGCATGTAGATGCGCGGCAGCCTGAGTAACTCTGTGCTGAAATTCAATTGTTTGCTCACTTCTGCTGAAATCTTCAGCTTAACTGCAGTATGACTGACTATTACACAGTGGCTCTCCCACTCACACCTCTCTAACTAGGTCTTGTGCAACAAATGAAACCAAATCAAACCCAGCACCTTTTCTTGTGGGTTTCTAAACAGTAGTAGCTCTGGGAAGCAACCATTTAATGCGTCCAAAAGCTCTTTACAAATCCCAACTAGATGAGGGATTTCTTCAGTCTACATGTGAGGAGTTGTGACCTAATATTACCTGTCTTAATTTTGCAGCATCCCATGACCAGCTGATGGTCTCCTTTGGCTTCCCTGCTCTTCACTGTAACAAGTGTTAAAAGAGGCACTTTCACCCTGACTTTGTTAAGGGAAGGAGACTGCTCCTGACATTCACCTCCATTTCTACCAGGAGCACTGTTTGGTACTGGACAGTTGTGCTGTTATTGAAACCCCACACACACAAAGCCTGAAATGAGGCATTTTCTTTCACCTTTCTTGACCTGGTAATTTTACAAAAGGGCAAGCCTATTTTCTTCCAAATAGCAAACTCCATGGAGGAATGTATAAAGACAGGAGAGTGAAAGGAACTGCTGAAAAGATAACTAGAGATTTAGGCCTTCCTGAAACAAGAGAAGAAGAGAGTCACACATCTTCAGCTTCACTGGAAGCACCAAAACATGCCCTTGACAGTTATTTGGGGACCCAGCGAGAGCTGCTCTCTGCATGTTAAGGTTTTCCTCATTTGGCCTACGCAGGTCTCCTTTTAGAGACCATAACTCAGATGAAAGGGATGCTGGCCCACTGCTTTTCTTCTGTAGTTAAGCGTTGAGCTGCCAACGAATCAAGGTGATTCAGCACAAAGGCAAGCTGAACACCACGGGAACTGGACTGGCTCTCATCAAAGTGCCAAGAGCCACAGGGCTAAGATTAATGGAAAAGTGCTAACTAAGGAATCCCTTTTGCAGGAATGTCTTTTGTCTCAGTGCCTGTCACGGAGACAAACAGGGACCACTTCCTGATTTATTGCTGAAAAGCAAACAGAAAGAGTCAATAAAGAGAAAGATATGCAACGTGACACAGTGAAGAGGGAAGAGCAAGGCATTGCCCTTGCTTTCGAAATTCCAAAGGGCACTAAAGCTTCTTTTGGCTTGCCCTCATGCAGTTTCTATTTGCATGCAGCATTTTTATTCCCTGAAGTATATCACTTGCCTGTCTTGTTGTATAGCACAGTATTTACATCCACACTAGAAGATAAACCAGCCACTGGAGTTGCCAGAGTACCCTACAGAGGCCAAGAATTTGTTCCCATAATTCACCACAGTTACACATTAGAGTATTCCATCTGGCAGCCTGCTCTTCCCAGCAAGGAGGAATAAGTGCAAAACCTACTGATTAATGAAGGCATGAACTCACTATCTAACAGACCCACCGAACAAAGCAGTTATACAAACACTGTGTTTACTATGTGCAATTGAAAACATGACAGAGGGGGGGAAAAGGCTTCTAATTTGGTTCTTAACCCAAAGAGTGTTATTTCTATACATCTGAAATCCAATACATATATCCTTCATGAAGCTTAAGTAGCCATATTTTGGGTTAAGATGTCTACACAAAGTGGTAAACTTTCACCTTAACACAATTCACTATTGTTTCTCAGCTCTTTTGCTATTGCCTACCATTTACCCTGCAGGCAATTAAGTCAGTTTTGTCCTTTCATTTCCTAGATAAAAAAATAAAGATGCAGATGAACACCAACAGCAAAACTGCTCCATTTGCATTGGAAATACCTTTGCCTGTTCTGTCCCTTGTGCACTTTGGATACTGGACTCTACAGAAATACTCTCCAGTTAGGAATTCTGTTTAGAACCCTGCTAATTTGTGCCTTACCAGACTTGAGGGTCGAACTCTTACTTGGCCTGTTTAAAGACAATGATTGAAGTGTTCAGAACAAGCCAGTACCTTTTTGCAGCAGATGAAAGAGTTTCTTTTCTGGCAACAGAAACTGATGAACCGTGGCTTGTTTTCCTACTTCCTGTACTCCCATTGGTTATACAGGACATGGAGATGGCTTCTCGGAGGGTTGGCTGACCTAGGGAAGAAAAGAGTGAAGAACGCAAGGTTTTACAGCTGTACCCAAGGATGTATCTGAACAACCAAAAGCTTTCAGATGTGGACCCAATATGACAATGACAGCAGCCCCAGCATTCAGGACAGCTATCTAGCCTACATCCAGTGACACACGCTCATGAAATGCTTCACCTGGAAAAGTCAGATGTCAATAAGCTGGGACACTTTACTGCCATGCTGCCAGAAAGTACTCCAATGCAGCGATGCAGCACATCTCCCAGTTGTGATCCACAGAGATTATAGACTATGGCCAGCCCTAGGAAGTTGGATACCTCCAGCAGCTGTGGGACAGCAGATCTGGTTATTCCAACTCTGTTGTTCAAACCCATCACAGCTCAGACAACATGTCATGAGGTTTCTTGCTTTCAGTTTGTTCTTCCTCTCTTTACTAAAGAGGAAGGCAGTTGCAGGTAGAAGCCCTCTTTGCACTTAAAGCATTAGTAAGTTATTTCAGGGTTGTGATCCTAAGGATTCCAAAATCAAGCTTTTCAGATGCCTCTATCCATCTTCAAAAGGTATCGCCCCATGGCACAGGTCGATACAGAGCTATGGTATAAAGCTGCTGATACAGTTCTCTCCGTGGACCATCTGTCCCATGCAGTGATATGACAGACTCCCTTGGGGGATGAATCAAGGCTGTGTGTGTGAAGAAGGCTGTTGTCTGTCAGATGCCCACTTCACTCATTGCAGAAGCTTGAAACTATGCAGTGAATGTGGGAGGGGACTGCAAGGAAGACTGGGAGAGCAAAGGCTCTTCTATTTAAAGAGCTGAATGCTCATCTGGCAATTGGCTCCCAGACCTGCCTATGCCCCAAGCCCATCAGGGAAATACAAGGCACTTAAAGCTGACATTTCACCCTTTCCCACTGTCTCTGCCCTTTTTTTGCGTGCCTGTCTTATTTCTAAGGTCTTACTCAGAAAAGAGCTTTGCCCTCTCTGCCCCTTGGGGGCTAAACTTGTGCTTTTCCCCTCTGAAGCATTACATCCTGGGCTAATCTCACATTAAGCACTCAACAATCCACACTCACTTTAGACCTCACCTCCGTGTCACATCCCCGTTTAACAAACAAAAAGTTGTCACAGCATCTCATGATGCCCAGTCACTGACTTCAGCAACAAGTACAAAGGACAGGAGAGACAGGGAAATAACAGGTCTGTGGTCATGGCAGACTTGGAAGAGTGTGACATAGATAAGGCATAAGGCTACACATTGAAGATTAAAGTGAGGAGTAAAAAAACCTGCTCTGCACACAGAGAGCAAACTCACACAGATGCGTCATTTGAACAACAGTAACATTTGGTCCATTATCACATCACATCCGACCAGGCACACTGAGAGGCAAATTAATTCTTACTTTAACCAAGCCCTTTACATACAAGATGCACCCATTAGATTTCAGTACCATGTGACAAAGGCAGAACCAGGCTGACCTGCACTAACCTACAGTGCTTCAAATGCACCAGGCAGCATGTGACCGCATCGGAAAGGAAAGCCGAAAGGAGCATGTGGAATATGTGGAATATTTCTGCCAGGTAGAAATGAGAATAAAGTAAGCCTGAAGAAAAAAAAACCACATTTAGAATCCCAGAATGGTTTGGGATGGAAAGGACCTTAAAGCTCATCCAGCCCCAATCCCTGCCACGGGCAGGGACCCCTTCCACTGCAGCAGCTTGCTCCAAGCCCCTGTGTCCAACCTGGCCTTGAACACTG
>JBCJKH010006226.1:0-51512 GCA_039877255.1 Loriculus beryllinus | reverse complement strand
ATACTCCAGGTGAGGTCTCAGGAGAGCAGAGTAGAGGGGCAGGATCACCTCCTTCGACCTGCTGGTCACGCTCCTTTGGATGCAGCCCAGGATAGTTGCTTTCTGGTCTGCAAGCTCACACTGCAGCCGGCTCATGTTCATTTTCTCATTGACCACCACCCCCAAACCCTTCTCTGAAGGGCTGCTCTGAATCTCTCCTCTGCCCAACCTGTAGCTGTGCCTGGAATTGCACTTGGCATGGTTAAACTTCATGAAGTTGGCATCTGTTCACCTCACAAGCATTTATGTCATAACTGTCCCAGGTACACTCAGGGATCTGGGTCTGTGGACAGTTGCTTTTGATGCACAGCTAAGTGCACAAACTGAAGAGCAGCCAAATTTCCATTAACTACACAATAAAATAATTACTTTGAAGTAAATCTCATTTCCATTACGCTGCTCAAGCACCCACATGAAACACAGTATAGTGGATTTCACCACCACAAAAGCAAGTAATGGACCACTATTTTAATTCCTCCATGTTTTAAACAGTATTATGTAAATTTTGGAACACTGGAAAGCCATGCTGCTGTTGCTGGCTGTTAGCATCTCACTGCTGTACTGGCTGAACAGCCAATGCATCTGCCTGAACTACAGGCCACAGCAGAAGCCCAAGCACCACAGTGACTCATGTGAAGACACCGATATGACATGGCCAGGCAATTATCAAGTACTATTACAAAGGACACATCAAAGATAAACTGCACAGACCATTTGTTACCACAGCCTCAGTGGTTTTCTAACAAAGCCTAATTTTTGGCCTCCAGTGTTTCCTGTGTCCCCTCAAGTTGCCAAAGATAGAAATGTGCTGGTATTACTGAGAAGAGTACCTTAAAAATCCAACTGACAACCAAATCCTACAGAAACCATACAGACTGCAGCAGGCCTGCACATTCCTCCTCAATTCCATTGTGCATGTAAGTATCTCATCATTGGTATGAATTCCTACCTCTTTACCTAAGAGAGGTAAAAACTGTTCATCTACCCCACTACATTCTTCTGTTCCTTTTGCATTAATAACCAGAATCTTTAAGGTCTGATTCCCAAATAGAGACAACTTCATAGAAATAAAGGACCAGCACAGAAGTCCTTCACTGCTATTTATCACACAAGCAACACGCATACTGCCTCCACTTGCAATGTCACCTTGTCCATCAAATGTTATGACTGCACACAAGCCATTACGTTGTTTTGGAATGACTCTGCTCTCCCTCTGCTGAACATACCAACCATTTAGATCAGAAAACCTGTTACAACTGGATTTCTTTCACCAACACTTCAGTATGTGTCCCCACAAGGCAAGGCTGAAGCTGATTAGTTTAATCTGCTTCAAACCAGGTTTTGGCTAGTTGTTCTGTTTAATCTGAAATGTCTCCCTATTACGATCCAAACAGGCTTTGCCTGGTTTTCATGAACTCTAAACATGTTAATTGGCTTCAGGCTAAAACCAGATGCAGAACTTTGTTCAAAATAGCACACAAGAAGATATCACAACTCTGAGCATCTATCCAAACATTTCTAACACCCCCTTAACCCGTGCAGATACCATGTAGTAAAGATGAAGGATTGTCTAAATGATCCATTTCGTGCCTTAAAAATACCAAAGCAAGACTCTAAAGTCTGTAGCGTCATCTCCACCAAATGACACCTAGAAACATCAAGGAGTTCTTGGTTTCAATTCACTCCTCTACTATCGTGACACCATTTTCCTTGTTTATTATCCCCCAGTGCTGGAGCACCTCCATCCATCACTTCACATGCCATGACTCCTGTCAGCAGCAGCATCTTCCTTTGCCAGCAAGGTCTCCTCATGCATTTCCTATCCCATGTCATGCACTGTACCTTGCTGGGATGGATCCCCACGTGAACAGTTGTGCCGTTCGCCTTCTCCCGCTGAACACGTTCAATGTAGATGACGTATTTCTTCCTGTACACCTGGACCACCTTGCCAATCTGCTGTCCTTTGTAGTGTCCCCGCACAACCTGAGCACAACACAGGGAGCATCCCTTACACAATTACCGCATCTGCTTATCCCAACAAAAAACCAAAACTGCACAGGCTGAAATCCCAACCCTGCTCTTTGTATACACGTGCCTCAAAACCATCAATTACTGGACAATTTCAGCAATTACAACAATGGAAAAAATATAATGTGCTCTTTGTATGTTCCTTGCCACTGATGTGACCTCAACAGCCCAAATCTGTGACGCAAAACTCATGCCACAGCTCCAGAAACGTGAATTTGCTCAGCCCTTCCCTTTCACACAGGCTATACCTGAAAATTAACCCAGCCACAAGTACACGTGTGCTGGTACAACTCAAAAGACAGACAGTGCACGTACCTGCACTTCATCATCCTTCCGAATGGGCATAGAGCGGACGTTGTATTTCTGCCGCAGCTCCTTGGAGAGAGGGGAGGACATTATTTTTCTCCGAATGTGAGAAGGGGCATTGAAGTGACGCTTGCGGTTCTTGCTGCGGTCTGAGGTCACAAATGGATTGAACTTCATTTTGGCTGCAGAAAGAAAACCAACAGTTTGGGAACTTATATGCACTGCTCTATCACCTACCCATACAAACTATGTTAGCACATAAAAAAGGCAATTTTAAATTTCTTAACTGTTTTAAATCGTACTCCCAACGAATACACCTTACAAAGTGAGCTTCAAGTAAGGTTTAAACCTCTTCCCTGATCGACAATGACCCTGTGGTTGACAAATGGGCTACACACGTGCACATCAGACCATTCCTCCTATTTCAAAGCTTGCTGTTCTCAGAAGGCAGGACACCTGACTCACAAGTCTGAATTGTGCACTGTAGCATAGACCAGCTTCATTCATAAAGCAAACATGTATCTTGAACTCTAAGAGGGAACTCGTACTGCTCAAGGATCTCCTACAAAAGCGCACCACCAGACAGGTGCATACAACGCATGAGGAAATGAAGAATGCTTTTGGCCTTCTCCAAATCTTAACAACCGCACTACAGGACTGTCATGGTGTAATTCATCCTGACTGACAAAGGCATGTCCATTAAGCGACACTGTTGCTAAACTCCACCTCCTGTGCAGGCTGGTCCGGGCTGTGCATCAAGCCAGGGCACGCCGCAAGCTGAAGACCACGCTGTGCCTGAGCTGTATTAACCAAATAATCCATTGCCTGAGCTGTATTAACCAAATAACCCATTGCCAGGGAGCAGGCCAGAGCAGCGGGAGCTCTCTCCTTGGAGTCCGAGCCCCACGGGGCATCCCCGAAGGCAGCTCGGGGCAGGCCTGCAGCCACACTCCGGGGCCGGCTTACCCACCGCTTCTACCCGGGACACGCTCCCACCCTCAGGGCACATCCGCCTCAGGGCCGGCGAGCCCGGGGTACCCCCGCTGCCCTCTCCAGGCAGCCAGCAGCACCGAGCCGGGCCGCGCACCCCCAAAACCCCAAGCCCGAGGCCCTTCCCGTTTGCCGCGGTCAGCGGGGCACAGCGCACGGCCGCCCGGCACAGGATGGCGGCGGATGCTCACAGGCCGCACCGGGCCGCCCTTACCCCGCTGCCGCCGCCGCCACGGTCACCCGGAAAGAGGAAGTCGGCCCGCTTCCGCCGCCAAGAGCGCCCGCCGGGGTCTCGCGAGACCAGCGCGCCCAGCTGCGGCCGCCGGCTCCCCCTGGTGGTTGGCGGTCACAGCTGCAGTAGCCCTGCTCCTGCATCCTTTCTGCCCCCGTGACTGGAGCAGCAGCGATTGATCCCTGCCCGGGTGTGGATGAAGATAGAAACCTTCAGCCACATTCCTGGTATATTCGGTGCTGCTAAATCTTGCCAGGACATAGGTGAATTTATTCTCAAGGAAAATCATCCCCGGGGGAAGGTGGTGTTGGTCGGTATGAACAAAGCAGGGGGGGTCAGCAGCAGTAGACACTGGACCGGGTTTTGGGTTTATATGGAAGAGTTTCCATAGTGTTGAGTTGCGGCAGGGTGAGAGGTGGACAAAAGCCTGTCCCGGTGCCTTGACTCATTCTATAGACAGAGTTAGGAACCTTCAGCACTACCATGGCCCTGCTGGACATCCAGTTCCAAAATGTTCTTGAGGTTCATTTGGAAGGGGGTAGGATCTCTTCCTTCCCAAAGACGTTGTGTGGCAGACACTAATGTGTCAGAACTTAAATATCAGAACAAAATATCAGAACTTACGAGGATTTGGTTTCTTAATATGGCACAGATACATAGTGCCCAAATTCACTGTGTTGTAACTCTTTACTTTTAATCTTCAGTAATCGCCTCAGACACTTACTTCAACACTTGGTGAAGCAAGGCTAAAAGGACATTAAAAGGGGGAAGGGAGGGGCAACAAAACCCAGGTTATTTTATATACCAAGTGGCCCAGTGACTAAAGCCAAACCCAGCAAGTTCCAAGCACAGTCCACTCACCAATAAGGGAGGTTGGGACAGTTGGTACTGTTCAAAATGGAGCACTGAATGTCCAGACATGACTCAGGGCTGATTACAAAAGAGCCTCATGTTAACTTTCTACACAGTGACCTGGCTTACAATGATTTCATTGTCTGATAAGGCTTAGTTTGCTGAAATGATAATTAAAAACAACAAAAAAAGCCCTTTTAGATTGATTTTGCAATAGTAGTGCAACAAGAAGCCCATCAAAACACGAGTTTTATTTTTAATTATAGAACTAAATAGACTAATATTTTATTAACATAAGGTTGCAAATTAGAAGAGAAATGCCAAAACTCCTTAATAATCTCCACTGTAAAAATGCAAAAGATTTGTGCTTTAAACATTGCCATAACATACTACAGGGCTATGTCCTCCCTCCCCTGCCCTCTTCTTCTTTTCTTCCCAGGACTACTGAGAAATACCTCATTGACATATTTCATCTGAAACTTCAGACCCTTGTTCTAAAGCAGATACTCACCAGAGCCATTTTAATCCCGAACAGCTTGTGTATCACCCAAATAAAAAACAACTTTAAAGGAGAAATATACTGAAACTAACTAGAGACATTACAATCTACGCTGCAGATCTTTACAGAGCAGTGGTTGGTTAAGTATCTGATAAATCAGATGAAACACAAATATCTCCAGATTTTTTTTCTTACCCCATTTCCATAGTTTTTCTTCAAAAATAATCTTCAGCAGTCCACATAATGCCTAGAATATAGCCAAGCACAGCTTTCCCTACAGTGAAACATTTTAACTCCACCACTACAAAGCATCCTATGCCACAGGTTCTCACCATACGATGAAGTGTACCTTTAGAAAGAATAATTTAAATTGGAAGTTGTAAATATTTTATTTCCTACAGAGATGCCTTTCCTGGAAAACCATAAATACTTCCATCAAATCCTGACTTGGAAGAGCAAAGACAGGAATATGAATAAACACCTCCAGTCGATGGTTTTCCTTTCACTACGGCTTGACATTATCTTTGTTTGCAATGATGTTTAAAAGCATAACTAAGTTCATTCTAGAAAGTGTTTGAAAATACAAGTGAAATCTAGTGAGCCATGCATGCATGGGGCAGGACTGCCACCAACAGTAACCACCTTGCTTTCACATCTGAAGGGCAGATTCTTCTGTAAACACATGATGTAGCATCATTACATGACCCAAGACAGCCACGTCTGATGGACAAGCTTGCCACAACTTCGAGCAGACCCAGAAGGTAGCATTAACTTGGCAATACTCAATGGCTTAGACCTGGTTTACAGAAGAAAGGTACGGACCATTTCTTCAGCAGGGTTTTGCCAGAACTTGAGTACAATTTTGTTTCCACATCTAGCAAAAAAAAAGAAGTGATTTATTATGTTATTGCAGTGGACATTTTGGCAGAGAGCAGGCACACTGAAGTATGCATCTGTCATTTCCAAAAGAAGCCAAACAATTTCACTGGTCTGGTTTAGAGAAGTGGCTTGGACTGCACAGAAGGCAGCGTTTTAATACAGAGCGAGGATGGAGAGAAGGGCAGAAATAACATGCCAGGGGACACAAGGGATTTGCAACAAGCTCTGCTTGTTTGTGTCAAAGACATTACACCAGGGAAGACATTTTAGAAAACTAACAGTACAATCCATTGCACTACAAACATCTTCTCCTGCACAGCTCAGGAAAAGGGTGTACTGCTAAGATACACATAGTTACATCCTTGTAATCCACCAGGTTCACAAGCTGTGAGTAAAGACCCAACATTTTCAGGAGAAAAAAACAGGACATTTTTGCTGTGAGCTTCAGCTGGTCACAGTGGATTAGAGGAAATCCTTCAGCCAGCAAGAAAGGCAATCACAATGGAAAACCTGACTCCCACTGGGCAGCTGCCTCCATGCAGTAGGTACCACTTGCGAGCATATGGACGCACACACCAAAATGAAGACAAGCATCTCATTTTCAAGTTGATTTTTGTAAATGGAAAAAAAATGTATAAAATCTATCCATACATAACAGATACAGGAAGTTACACAATCCAGTTTACACCTAAAGCAATAGCAATCAGTCCTGAATAAGAACAGGGAAAAATTCCAATGCTGTGATTTGTCCAAAGTCACTACAGGGCAGAGGACAGCAGGGGACTGTGGTTGGCTTCTTCTTTTTGGCGTGTGGAGAAACTGGCTACCTTCCCTACTTCCAAAGCAAAGAGACAATTCCAACAGACACATATTAGGAATACTTTTGAAATGCATTTGACTCTATCATTAACACTGAATATTCAAAGATTCATATTATTACAGTATAATGTTTGCCTGCTTCTGCCTCCAGGAAAGGGCAGTGGGCAGTAGATACTATCGAAGAGAAATCCTGCACCCATCTGAGAATTTACAGCATTGACTGAGTAGAAGATTTTTACTTTACGGTTTTTATCCATCCTGGAACACTTAAGATTTATGTATCCTCAGCTCAGACATTTACAAAGCATGCGGAGACTGTTACTACTCAAGGAACATTTAGGAGGCTATGGAAAATGCGCTGGCAGGTATTGGTCTAATTTTAGTGAACTCATGTCTACCATTACATGCAAGCCATACCTGGCAGTAGCTTTTCCTCCATTTATTGGAGGCCCCAGAAGACAAGGCTTGAATGAATGGGCATGGAAGCTCACGTACCATTTTAAGGAATAAAACAAAACAACTACTAGCAGGGGCCAGCTTGTGGGAATGCCTGCCCTGCTACTGGTGTACCTGTGGGTGAACAGTGTCAGCCTAGGGCTCAGAAAAGATGCTTGACTGGATTTTAAAGGTAGAGGGAGGCACCTTAAACCCCTGAAAAGACAGACTTCTGTGTTTGACAGGTGTATTCAATATGCACACATGAAGCAAGACAGTAAGCTGTGCTTATCCACCCGGAAGACTGCACCGTTTTTGTGAATACAAAGAATATATAACCCTTTCCCAAAATAACAACAACAATAATAATAATAAAGCAGAAGTGCAGAATCCAGAGTGTTGGGTGGTCTGTGTTTAAAAAACATATGGAAGAATAAAAGCTAATGCTGTAAAGACAACTATTCCCTTTCAAGCAAAGGCCACATAAAACTGTGTTGCTCAGTTTGGTTTTTTTACTTCATGCCACCTGTAAACACAAGACTGGATATTCAGTTTCTGGGAAGAAATGAAACCACTTTTACATTCAGAGCAACAGAAAAGCCCTCCACTGCCTGGATCACAGATTACCCAGGAAAAGGTAGCTGGGGGAAGGCTTCCTCTTCTTGTTTGCTCATTTCATTAGAAAGGTCATATCTGAACAAAAGAGCTTTCAATAAAAGCACAAAACATTTCTTGATGTTATTTCTGCTCTCTGTCTCTAAAGTTTGCTATGGGGACTAACATTTTCCATTCCTCACCAACAGATACATCATCACCTTTTTGGCACCACAGGTGGAATTTCTTCCTAATGTATAATTTTCGCCTTATACAAAAGTCGATTGTCTAATCATGCAAATCCAACAGAATTCCAAAAAGTGCCACAAGACAGCTCAACTCTTATCAATCTACTACCTAGTTTATACACTGCCATAGGAGCCTCCCAGAGAACAGACTGTCATCCTTACTTAGATCTGACAGTGTATTTCGTATATGGCATTTCAACCTCTTTCTGGGGTGAGACAATCAAAATCCATGCCCTGACTCCATTGATTTTTCACTCTCAGAGCTCTGAAATGCACGGAGATTTCCTTGATTTGTTGAAGAGGTCTTCACTGAACAGTCTGATCAGAGAAAAACTTACTGATTCAATCAAATAGAAAATAAAGACAAAAACAGGTAGTGGCAGATTTCTTAATCTTTGCTCCTATCCTTGGAGACTAGGGCAGAGTTTCACTGCTACTGCATTTTCCCCAGCTGGATCTTCTTCCAGGCCTCTGATGCCGTGAAAATGCAGGAGTCGAGGATCCCAGCTACAGTAAAGGTTCCTCCAATGATGGCACATATCTGAAATGTACAGAGAGGGAACAGGTTTGTCAATGATGAGGCAAACTTTTACACAGCTTGAAACTGGGGGAAAGGATTGCCTACTGCTAGGGTATTTTCTGGAAGCACGGTAAGAACCGGGTAATGGTACTGGGGACACAATTACATGGCAATTATTCAGGAAAACTATTCCGTACAGTGGAATAACTTAGTGCTAATCTGAACTCATCACAGCCAGAGCCAACCATAAATCCCAGCCCCTAGGAGCATACAGCATGAGTGCTGTTTCTTTCTGGGCTAAACTCCACCTAACAAAGTTTCTAGAAACTCTGTGCCGCTCATATCTTCCTATTACTGTTTTCTATTACAAATACCATGGCCTTATAGTCTTTTCCCTGTTTCACAAGATACAGCATTTGCAAACAGGCAAAAGATACTTAAATAGCATGCGAAGGACAGTGACTAACAGAGAAACCTAGCTACCAGTGACACCTCCAGCTAAGGCTGTCTAACACTTTCCATTACGAGGACTGCTTACAAAAGCATGGCCGATTTAACTCTTTGTGGGCTGAAGTTTTCCATGCAAGATGTGTTGGGTTGAATTATTTAAACAGCAGTAAAACACGTAATCATTTTCAAGAACAGTGTTAAGGAAAGGAATAATCTCCTGATCAGCGTAACAGCCTACTTCAGGTTCTCGAGTAATAGAAAAACACAAAAGTATTCTGACATGTCAAACCAAAGTACTTTGGCTTGGAGCACCTAAACTCAGAGGCCAGCAGTTATGGACTTTGCAACATACTCCTTTGATTCCCTTATCTGTGAAATGCGGGCATTGCCAAACTTGCCTCCCAGTGAAACTGTGAAGGAGAAAACATTTAAAGGGTTCAATACCATGACAATAGCTGTCTCACAGTCCATTTGGAAACATGACTTATATAGAAACATAAGACTTATATAGAAACCACCTGCTAGTAATAAGGCAGCAGTCAAAATAATGTAGGATGGGAAGAAACTTTCCTCAAAGGGTGTCATCCCACCCTGTGCAGGGCACAAGGCAGGGCTCACACGGAAAGTATGATACACATAATGTAACTCAGTAATGATTAACAGCTAAGTTATAATTAAACAGGACCTGGCATTTCCTAACTCACGCATTTTTTACTCCAGAACTGTAGTGCTCTTTTAATTTGGTCTTTCACATTGTGTAGGATTAGGTGCCTCTAGAATAAGAGACATCAGTCAGTGAGAAGGGGACATGATATACAGAGCTTATCTCCTGACAAGGGCTACCTAGGAAAAGGGGGATTTTGCTGTGAGCTAGAAGCCAAGAAAGAGAAAGGAATCCCAAATCAGTAAGCAGACTATCAGGGAAACACAAAACAACTGACACTGAGGGCACCCAGTGCCATGCTAGACCTACCAAGCCATATCTCATCCCACAGAGCACTACACCCCATGGTCAAAGGTACAAACCAAAGAGTAACATAGCAGCAGTGTTCAGCTCTTTCAGCTGGGAGGGAGTTAGCAGAGGCAACAGAACAATTGATAGAGAGCACAGGCAGCAAGAAATAAAGCACTCATTTACATGTGTATTTATAACCAGGATATATGTGTTTAGTGAGCTCAGTGAAATGAGGAACGACAGAAAACATGGCTCTTGCTGGACAGTTGGCATTCCAGCAGATAAAGGCTTCAAAACTCAGAGCACCAGCTGAAGGCAGAGTCAGTACTTTTAGGGGACAAGTCCATCTCCTGCTCGCTGTGCCCCCCTCCCTGCTGCCCCTCAGAGCATGACGCAGGGTGACTTTTCTGGGAGAATGACCGCAGTGGAGTTGGGTTATTTCAGTCCACAGCAGCTCAGCTGACGGGAGATGTTACACCGCAAACAACAGAAAAACCATCCAACACTAAGATTTTGCATCATATGGTAGGAAAATGTGATTTCAGTGCAGCAGGGGGGTGGGGAATAGAAAAATAACATATATTCCTCTGCACAGCTCGGTACTGCTGAGTGTTTATGAGTCACACACACCTGGCACTCGCTTGGAGCCTGCCTCCCAGCACGCACACAGCCCTCTTGTTTCATTGAAACAGAAAATAAAGCAGCACCAGGGTTGGTCTCTAGGTCAGAATAGAAGCTGCACCACCGTGTTTCCTTATCATCACAGATCTAATACGTATGGAGTGTTGCTCTTTAGCAGCGTGGAAGGAAGTTTGGCATCATGCACTGATTTATATTTAATGGAGTTTTATGCTGGGAATAATCTGCGTTTGGCTTCATGAGGTTACTGTTTGACTGAGGCCCGGCCATTAAAGGAGGAAGGAAAAGAAATACAGAAGTGTAATAATTACAGCAGTGAGAGGCCATGCAGTGAAGGGCACACTTGAGGGTTTTGCACAGAGTATGATTACAGGATAGTGGATGGGATGCAGCTGAAGCAAAACACAAGTGGGTACGTAGAAGGCAAGGCTGCAAGCAAGACAACAGAAAGGCAGGCATCAGATACGTGACTGTGGATCTCTGGGATGTCTTAAAATCTGAAAATTACTTTTAAGGACAGAGGGGACCAGTAGAATCCCCAGGTACCTCCTCGCAAGGGAAGCTGAAGAAGCCCACCCAGAGATTTGTGCAATAACGCTGCCCTGGTTTTGAAAACCTCACAGGACTGAGTCTATGATACCCATCAGTAACAGGTCCCAGGGCTGAAATAACTGTCCCTGCAACCACTGGGGAATGGTTGATGAAGAGGCCCCTCATTTCAGGAAAAAAATTCTCTTCTTTCCTGTGGATTTTGAATGCTTTAGCAGAACTTTGGCTTATTTTCTGCCCACCGTCCCCTCCCAGCCCTGCACTGACCTCATGATAAAACCTTCTTTCAGCCTGGCCACTTACAGAACTCATAAATTTTCAGCAGTGAAACTTTTCCCCTTGCTCCATAACCTCAACCACGAGGCCATGAATGGCTTCTCTTTCTGGGGAGACGCATTGCTTTTAAGCAGCACAGTTCCACAGGCAAAAAATACTGTGTTTAACACTATGCCAAGCGCCTGTGGTTAACCCCAGGATCCATGGCAAATTCACAGCACAGTGGTAGCACTGACCCACAGGCAATACAAAACCTTACTTAGTACTGATTTTTTTGAAGTGTGACATGTAAAGTATACTCTGTGCTAAATGCCTTTTGTCCTGTATGGGAAGCACCTCTCACACGGTACAGAAAATTGGGTAAGTCTTCACAGCATAAAACCCCAAGGAGTAGGCCTGAGTTCAAATGGGTCTGTCGGGAGCACAGAAGGCCTGGGAACACTGCTGTGGTGCTATAACACTGCTCTTAGTGGTGCTGAAGATTTCTGGGGGCAAAGTTGTTACTAACAAAGACCATCAGACAACCTTCCCAGCAGCAGAATGAGACTTCTTTGGCTCTCTGCTGAACAGCCAACACCCGGCTCTCATCTGATCTCTCCACATGGGATCATTCCTCCACGGTGTATCCTTCCCTCTAACACTGACACTTGTTTCCTCCTGAAAGTCTCTTTCAAACAGGATCTTCCTCTACCCCCAGGGCACATTTAAGTGTACTGAAAGCCTCACAGGTGCCTCAATAAACAATCTGCTCACCAAAAGGAGTTGCAGGTGATGCCCCCCCCCCACCTCAGAGCCACTCTTGTGGTTTTTAAACAAAGCAGCTGCTGCTCAGACAAAAGCTGATGCTTTCCATAACCAGCCCCATTTGGCAATGACTCCAAATGCCCCAGCGCAATCTGCCTGGATCTCAGCCCAGTACTGATCATTACTAACTGGTCTCCAGAGCAACTGTGATGCAAAAGGCCATGCTGGAGATACAGGAAAGGGCTAAAGCAGTGGAAAGGACAATGGAACAGATCATGTCATCAAAACAGAGCAAGGAAACCAAGGACAAAAGGTATTTTGATCCTCTACAGCACTGCTCCCCTCCACCAGCATTCTCAATGCCACTTTAAACACTGTATAGCTTTAAAGTATAGCACATACACAGCCAAGGCTGCCCTACTGTAAAACATCCCTAACCTAAATAAGAGCAAGAGCATCTGTACCAGGGCCAGATAGTCCCAGGCCGATAGTCATGATGTAGCATCTAAGCTAAGAGGATTTGCCTCTAAGTCAGCCACATCTGACAACGGTCTGGCCCATTTGTCTGATGTGCTGCGTAACAGCTACTGCTGCTATCAGTGTCATCCACGCATCTCCATTGGAAAGATGTTCCAAAGTGAGCTGCTGAGACTATAACCATTTGAAAGACCAAACAAAGCAGACGAAAATCAACTGTAAAACCCTTTTTAAGCAGTCTAGCACACAGCATGTCCCTGGCCAACTTTTCAGACAGGATGTGACAAAAGCCTACTTGGGCCCATCTCAAATCCAAAAGGTCATGGTGGCAAGCAGTGACTCTCCTGTGGGCTCCCTACGTAAACTCTGAAGCACAGTATCGAATTCAACAAAGATGCCATTTATATGCACACAATGGCTTATCAGCAGTAAATCAATGCTAGCGACAGACATGACCATTAATAATAACATCTATCAATCCTTTCCAAACACTGTTTCCTGTTAAAAACACCTCCAAACCCTTACCACCACCAAGATGCGTAAGGAGCTTATGAGAGCATACTGTTAGGGAAAGCAGTACAAGTAGTACGAGATGCCAAGTCATAAAACGCTGTTTGACCTTTTTCAGGATTATGTTTTGAAACCAAACAGATGTGCTAAGAAGAGAAGGTCTTAAACCATGACATTTAGATTTGCTTCAAGTCCCTTTCCCTTCGTATTTGTGTATCCTAGAGATCACACGTGTTTCTGAAGTGAAGTGAACTTGGTGTTTATCAGAAGCTGCAAAAATCAAAATCTTTAAGTGCAACACAGCCACAACTGTTTATGTTACTTCCAATTAAAATATTTAAACAGTTTAAAAATCAAAATCCGAGGTCTTCATTACAGCCAATTTATCACCTACTGCAAATTCCACCTCACTGGCACAGCAGGCTGCTGCTTAAATTTTAAGCCACCTCCATGAGGACACATTTTTGAAAGTTCTGGAAGAGCTTTAAATAGCTCTTTGCCTAAGTAGCAGTTTGGACAGTACAGCTTTGTTATAGATGCTGAGATCAGTACTGCAGGATGCTAGCTGGATAGATCAAAACATAACTTGTCAGGAAAACACCTCTGGAATTTGATAATGCGGCTCTTCTCCTCTTCTACACAGGAGTAAACGCCTGGAACCAGCATACCCATATTAAGCCAAGCAGCAGCACTGATTAAAGCAACTGCTCTGCATTCTCTGCAAGTTAGATCTTAGAGACACAGCTTATTGCAGGATGCTTTACTGCATACCATATTAGCTTTGCTTCCAAGTTTCTGACATGCTGCAATAGTAACCATCCTATCTAGACAGAGTTTCGCACTTCTGGAATAGGATAATTTTCTTTCTTCTTGTGCCTAGCTATCAAATTAAGTTGTCAGAGCACAGGGCTTACCAGTTACTTCACTTACACTTCAGTACAATTGGGTGATGTACTGCTTTATTTCAATCATGTCACAATGCTCTGAAGTAGAAATTTGATTCTTCTGGACAAGAAAGACTCAGAAGAGAAATGAAAGGCAGGCAGGAGACAGGAGAATTGGAGTAACTTACTGATGTGATAAACCTGTACAAAGGCTGTCGTCTCTCTGTGTATTTCACTGTGATGGGGCTCAAATCATAACGAAACCAGATAGCTGGGATAATGCGGCCAGTGTGACTGTAGGCTACGTACTCCTAGAAAAGAAAGTGGGAGAAAATAGCAGAAAACATGAGCAATCTCATTCCACTTGGAGTGTCTGCAATAAAACTGCTCTGTGGATCTGGCCCTAACTTCACTCTTTAGTATTAACAATCAGACTAAAAGAAGCAGTTAATTCATATGACTGCCCTTATGAAATAGGAAAATAAGGTCTTTATAATCTGATAATGATATAGCTGCAAACAGAGAGCGATGGTGCTTACTCTCACCTTTATTCAAAGTTACAGAAATAAACATGAAGGCTGTCATCGATTTCTCCAGCTTAGATCTGTTCTATTTAAATACAAGCAGTCTCTAAGTAGTTGCAAGTGAAGTTTTATACTGACAGTATGTAAATCTGGGATATTCATACAAAACCACAATTTAGTTTGCAAGAACCTGAAAGTCCCTTCTTGTCCATGCACAAAATAGCAAGCAGCAGCTCCTGTCTGAAAGGAACCCTTTGCCTCAGGACCAACAATGTGAATGCTTTGCCCACTCAATATAAATCACACAGTGCCACGTTTAAACTGTGCTGAAAGCCAAAATGAAACTGTATACACAAAAATATTGGCAAAGGTTCAAAAAAGATTCCAAACCGGTATGGAAGAGACATCTTCAAATTGCCAGTGATGATCTCTTTTAACTCATTTCTTTAATAAAAGCAATCAATCAGACAGAGAACAACACTTCAACACGACATACTGCATACTGCCAATGTAGAACAGATACTAACACCAACATAGCATTGCAAGTCACATCTTTTCAAGCTAATATTTTGTCTGTGCATTCAGTGGAAATAGATATCAACTTTCAAGGAACAGGACATTTATCTTGACAGACTGAAGAAAAATCAAAGCAAAACAGGCTGGGGACTTGTCAACCAGTGAGAGCCATCAGCACTGGCATGACACACACTGCCTCTTTACCCGGCTGCTCTTCCCTTCTTTAGCTCTATGACATGCCTGCCAACTCAGATCACCTCTTCTGTTTTAATTCTCCTTCACAGAGAGGCAAAGGCAACCTCAAACACTTCAGAAAGATGAAGAAACAACAAGCAATAAGATACCGATAAGCACGACAGAAAAAAAAAGGATAATTTTATGCTGTGTGAGCTCAAAGGGAGCAAGTGAAACATCATCTCTCTCCTTCATTAATCTTGTAATTCCAAAATTTCCCTCTATTTTTTCTCAATGGATGACAAGAGAAGCAGAATGTGACTCAAGTCCCTAGTCATGCTGTTTTCAGGCCTGTTACTGCAGAAGTTCTGCAGCATATCTTGGGACTGGCTATCCGGGGAAGTGAGGAAACAAGGGTCTAGGACGGAAGAGGGGAGAGGAGACAGAGAGTCCACACTTAAAGACTATACCAATCTCTTCATACTAGTCAATCTTTGCCAGACTATTCCAATAGCTTCCAATTTCTCTTTCCCACAGATCAGGGTGGGAGACAAAGGCTAAAGCACTGATAAGAGAATTCTTGTTTTTAATGAGACGAAAATGCAGATGCAGCACTGTTTCTCTGCCCTTCAGTTCTGATAAAACTGACCTCATTTTTGCCTTCCTCTCCCCTTTTCCCCACCAGAAATCCTGCCCTACTGAGTCAGTCTTGGCCAAACGCCCCCATTTGCAACCGTGCTCATGGAAGCGTCAAAAGCTCCTGCTGTCTGTTTTCTGAATTACTATCAGAACTTGCGTCGCAAGAATCTTATCAGAACAACAGTTGTGACATTAAGCAGAACAAATACATTGCAATCTGAACACAGGGAGACATCCAAATCATTGGGACACACTGTACAAGCCCCACTAGACATGAACGATAATCTAACAAATAGTTGATGAGAGCACATGCTTGATTCCCAGTTACTGTAAACTAGCAGTAATTAGGTATTTAAACCCATTCTGGACTTTCATTTAGCACCTGATTGGTAAATAGCTTTAAATTGAAGACACTTTTAACCTTAAAAAGTAAATAGGGCTCTTTTTAAAAGTTCAGTACATTGTATTATTAAAATACAAATATCTTCACATTTAATGTAAATTAATAATTATAAAGTTACAAGAACTATTATAGCCCACTGAAAGTGGGCACTGTGAAATAGTCAACCAGTACCTATTTGCTGCTGCAGGTTCAAGGGCTTAATATCTGAAAATAACATCTATAAAAACCTGATGACTCTGCTGACTTAGTCTGATATGTGCACCACAATTAACACTCTTTTGTTAACAAAACCATTTGTTTGTGCTGCTTTGTGTGTTCAGTTCCATTGCAGTTACCACCCAGATGAATCTTGACACAAATCACAAGAGCTCCTGCAGCATGTACAAACCTTCCACATAATTTATAGAAACATCCATCAGTTAAACTGACATACGAGAAAGTCAGGAGTAAGACTATATTTCTCTAGGATTAAAACAATACCACCACCTGCTTTGACAAGCCCTCACAATCCAACCCTGTTAAATGCCAGCACCAGGAGCAAGACAAAGCTTGAAGAGTTTCAGTTCCTCCTTCTCCCAGCAGAGGCTACTCCTCACCTACAAGCAAATGTACCCAGCTGCAGAACAGAGGCGCAAGAGGGAGAAGGAATGATGACTGAAGATCCTCCATGCATCCACTGGGCTGCAATAAGGAGCTTCTCTGAGAACTACCTGCTTCTTTACCTTATTTG
Organism: Loriculus beryllinus; assembly: GCA_039877255.1. Taxonomy (NCBI): domain Eukaryota; kingdom Metazoa; phylum Chordata; class Aves; order Psittaciformes; family Psittacidae; genus Loriculus; species Loriculus beryllinus. The sequence goes on along the minus strand of JBCJKH010006226.1, from coordinate 34,601 downwards.
CTACAGTATATTGGTAAGAGTATCGCTGCTTGCCGCTCATGTCTTCATACACCGTCGGGACTATCTTCAATATATAATCATGAGATGCAAGAGCTGTGGTCAGAGAAGGAAAGGAGATGAAAATATTCAGAGAAAGGAATCATACACAACATTTCAAAGTAAATGAGCAAAATCAACAAGTAAGTCACAGAAAAGGTAAGTCCCTCCTCCTCATCTCAGGTTCTGAGGCAAAATGACAATTTCACATACTACTTTTATGTTGTTTGTACAAAACTTTGTAAGGTAGCTGGATGACACCAGAACCTGCTCACCATTCCAAGGCTTCTGCAGTAGCACAACCCATGGAGATGAGTTTGGGTCACTTAAACCTTCCTAACTGCTTGAAACTACAAATGGTAAGTCTTACCAGCACCACTAAAAGCTGTCCTGGTTAAATCAAGAACCAGCTAAGGTTAGAACTGCAGCTCACTCAGCTTCTTTTGACAGAAAAAGCTGAGGCATCACAACCTGTGTAGTCCCATTTCTTATGCACCCATCTTTTTTTCTTTCTCTTTATTACAGCTGATTTTCCCCATGATTTAAATGGCTCACGCTATTTTTCATGTCTGCTGAAACAGTTCTAAACCAGAACTCTAAATGATTTCTGGGCAGGATCTTTTAGCCAAGTGTAACACAATGACATTTGGATCCTGGAGAAAAAAAAGAAACAAACAAACAAAAACCAAATAAACCCAAACCACAATAGAGTTGTTTAGCATCAGGAACAGCCATAGAAATTGTGTTCCAAAAAGCGGACAAGACTGATATCCTTGTGGGAGCCTGAACACCTGAAGCAATAAAACTGTGCTGATTGGTAGCATGCTCTAGAAATTGCTTTTTGTGTTGCTGGTCATAAAGAAGGGCAATGGAAATGTCTAACCTTCCAGCCACAAAGTAGAACTTAAGGTAAGATCTAACTTGCAACACAAGAACAAGGAAAAGTTATGGTGGTGGTGTCAGCAGGAAAGGGAAGCTGTAGCAGCAGGATATGGGTAAAGACCTCAGCAATTCTGAATCGATCACAGCAGAGCTGGAGACGATGTCCAGGTTGCAGAAGGGCTGTACAGGACTTTTTGGGCTAAGCCTTCTCTACGTTACTAAAGAAATGACAGTCAGTAATGTCTGGACCATTTTGGTTAAAGAGGCAAATTAAAGACTTCTGGATACACTAGTGTTGCATGAATGGCCCTGTTTTCCCTCCTGCAAAGAGTGGCTAAGACCTGTAATCACCAAAAATACATACGATTTGAGCTGAGTTTGTCTGCACCCTCCAAGGCATTGAATGCTCCATGAACATTATGGACCTGGAAAGCAAAAAGGCATATGAAAAAATTATGCTCTGACTTGGTATTCTTGATCTTCGCTTCCCTATCCTACCCTGTAACAAGGAGATCAGCTTGATTCAACCTTCCCGAAAACAAAGCCTCAACCCAGTAAAAGATGACCTGAAATATCTTTCAGTAACCATCACCACAGAGGTTGGTTCCAAGTTAAAAAGTTGATTTCACAATGTCTTACAAGACGAAATTCCAAAACCACTCCAAAGCTAAAGGAATTGCAGTTGGAAGAGGCCAGTTGTGAAATTTCATAGTGAGATATTTCCCAAGAGCTTTACATAGTTAACTGTGAAATTAATTTATCAGGCTGAAAGGGATATAAACGGGAGTCATATGAAGGTTAAAACTCAAGATTCTCCTGGAAAGGTAGCCCATGTCAGAGCAGTTCAGCTCGTATAGCTTTAACGCATTAGCCCAGCTTTCCCACCATAAACACTACGCCCAGAGAGATGGGAAGGACACATGCCAACACTGCCATCCATTCAGCTTTTCCTGCAGCTGGTCCCAGGCATGTGAGTATCTGTTTGCCCAGAATAACAGGATTTCCATCCCATGCCTTCCACACACTATGATCTGGGAGTCTGATGTCCACCACCAGCATAATCAGCTTGTGAACTCTCTACAGGGAAACCCCACAGGAACAGCTGCAGATCAGAGGTTGCGTCATTCACATTATGTACAGTAAACTATACAGAAAGAACAAATAATTCCACAACCTAGAAATTCCTGATCTGAAGTCAGACAACCGGGAAGAAGAGCTTGGGAGAAGTCTTTGGTCATGGGTATGACAAGGCTTCATCTCACTAACAGGGCAATGCAATCTCCTTCCCAGACCCTCTCAACAACTGATAGTACGTGGATGTATTCATCTCATGCTAATGGCTGTTTTCCTATTCTGAATGCTATGGAGTGGATGATGATTTGGAGAAAGCTACAACTGAACCCGTTTCTCTCCTGAGAAAAGAAATTCTACAGGGACAAAAATCACCAGCAAGGTGCTGGTAACAAGCACAGAGCAAAAGCCACAGCTGAACCTTCTACAGCACCTTTCAATGTACTGGCGTTTCAGATACTCTACACAAGAGTAACCATTTCCAAACTACACATGCAGACTGTACACCTTCTTTACTAATTTTAAAAGCATCCAAAGAAAGAGGGGCCCCTGGACTGGGCTATGCTATTATATTCCATTCTTGATAAAGCCAAGAAATAAGCCTCTTATAGCATATCTGGGCCAGAGACTTTAAGGTCCACTTCAAACACCCGAACAGTAAATATTGAGTGGATACTCAGCAACCAACTGTATCTATCCTGGGACGTACCAGTATATTTGGACTTTTGTTTTGTCCTTGCCTCCCCAGCATCTACACTTCTATTTATATGTGTAAGTTGGCTGCTCTGCTTCTCTCTACACAGGGAGTTTGAAAAGCTGTGAGTTACAGAGACAAAGCCACCAGGCATCTCCACAACTGCCTGTTTCTGTAAGAGCAGGTCCTTTGGTGCCTCTGCCTCTCTTGCCTTTGCAACACGGATGGCATTTGTAATTCCCAGTCTGAGGTTTTACCATGATTTTCTTTGTGGAACATTCTGGACTCCCATTACAATACTTGCTGTCCGTAATTAATCTCTGCTCTACAAAGTGCACAGGTGTGCTCCTTGGGGGAACCTGCTTGTTTGTACCTTGTTAAGTACCTGGAAGGGCTTCAACAAAGAGTAAGCTTTTGGCCACAGTAACAAAATTGCTTTGCAACAGACAACTTAAGCAAGCCTGTTTAGCCAGACCTTCTCAGGACCTGTCCTGCACTAGCAGGGCCAAATCCAGTGCTTGGAGTAGTGGCACAGGAGGCCAGAGAATGGTTTAAACAGTGCCAACACTTGTATTCTTCTGCAATGTGAACCTCAAAAAGATCCCTTCTAGGGCCTCGAACACCTTAGGCTTTAACCTCTACAAACACACATGATGACATACAACTGGATACATAACACAGGCAGAGTCCAGTAACAGGCTAAAATAACTTCCAGCTTTGCAACTATCAAGGGAAGACAAGACCTCTCACAAGGTTAGAACTAGGATTATTCAACACCACAATCTAGCACTCAAGAGAATTCTATTATTAAAAACATATAACTTCTTACTTTCCGTACCTCTTTACTAGGTTACCTGACATGCAAGAACTACTTCACTGGTTTGAATTTCGGTCTCACCTACACAAAGGAAAAATGTACAAAAAGTCTGCCACTCTGTGCATGAATTAATGTTGAAGAACTGAAGCTCATTCCATGCCAGATGAGATATAAATCTCTGTTTCACACTGGTTTTTCTAGAGAACACAGTGTGTACCTTAGTGGATCATTCTAGCAGAGTTAGTAACAAGCTACAAAGAACTAACTCCCAGCACATGACACAAGTGAATGAGAAGTTCCTCACTCTCCTTAAGAAATATGAGCATATATTACATCAAAGCAGGTGGAGATACTCAAAGGTATATCTAGATAGATTTAAAGCTCTCCGTACTCACCGGCTCTGTGCTGAGAGTTGGTAGCACCTGTTTAATGAACATAGCCTTCTTTTAATTTGTGCTGCTGAACTCATGTTAGCCTAAAGGATCTGCAGCACCTACACGCTCCATTCCTTGTGTATGGAGATGATGAGTAGCTATTTTGAACTTGAAAATACTAATCAAAACTCGTCCAAATCAGAAGCCAACTACATGTTTGCTAGACAGGTTTCTCACCCCCAGAACTGAAGACGTTCACTCCTTTGCCCCCAACTGTCCAAGACTTCTCATCTCATTCATGCTGATTCGCACTTACTCAAAGACTCCATGATAAAACAGTGGGAATGCTACCTTAGAGTGCTGATTTCCCACGCAAACTGCAGAACTCCCTATTAGCACTTACCTAATATTTTTCATAATCTCAGTGTGCTTTACAGACATTAAGCCAAGCTTATTTATATGCTAATATTCCAGCGTTCCCACACAAGATATTTCTTAAAAGAAGCCGGGAGCAGAATCAGAAGACTACAAAGCAACGCTTAGACTTGTTAGCATGAAAAAGGGTTTTGGAAGTGGGTGTACAAGAAGCAGACTAATGAGACGTCTGTGCTGAGGAAAGATTACAGAGAGACTGTGGGTAAGCAATGTTTAGGGTGAGTCGCAAACTGGGTGTGCACATATATAACTCCCACCTATGATGCTAACTCCTTGAAAGTAGGCTAGAGAAGTGCTGTAATCTGTTCTCATTGAGAAATCAGGAATCATTACATAACTTGCAACACCTGGTGAAACTCCATCCACTGGGCAAGTGCACACATCCACGTTCTTCCCGGCAGGGAACTGGCAGTTCTAAGTCTAACTTGTGTTTCACAGAAACAATTTGACTAATAGGTGTCTGCTACACAAGTAGAGTGAAGTGAATTAAAAGGTACTTGATTGGTGCCATGCTAAAGACAGTAGCAAGCACAAATCTTCCCTTAGTACACTCACTGCTCCTCTGAAAGGCAGTCAAGATTTGATTCCTGTATTAATACTGAAAACAGTACTGCACAGTTATTTTACAAGCTGTATTAATACTGAAAACAGCACTGCGCAGCATTTTGCAAAGACATGAATCCTCATTTCTACTCCTTTCAGGAAGATTATGACACAGCTTTCCAAAAGCACTTTCAGTTTCAGATAAAACCAGCAGTTATTCTGTGACTGAACACTGCTCCCTCCTGAAGTGCCATGTAACAGTTTGCAAACTCTTCTAGACTGAGCGTATGTTTTATGCATGCAAGGGATGGGCTTACTTGCCCAGGCAGTCCTTTCTCATGTCTTCTCCACATTGTACATGGCCCTTCCATAAGACCAAAATGTCTAATATTAAAGTCACTCTCATTGCATTCATTCCCCTAGAGCCAGGGAATTTTCAGGGAAGAGAACTCACCTGTAACTTGTCCCCAAATGAGAGTTTATGGATGACGTGAGTCATGTCAGGATTCTGAGGCTGTGCAGTGGCACTGTGTGTTGACACGTGAAAGTTACCAGGGACCTAAAATTAGTCAAGACAAGGAAGACAGGATTTCACATTTTATCCCTCAAGGCATCGCTAGGCTCTGTGATATGAAGCAGAAATGCCTGGATGCATCCAGCCTGGCAGGATATATCTACTTAGCAGTGGACAACCTCTGGTATGTCAGAGAAAGGCTCTGAATTACCTTCCTGCACTTGACCAACACCTTCATACTGCATACAGAGTGGAGATCGGTTATATCTCTCAGCCCAAGAGTCTGGCACCCTCACACTGCTGCTGACTAGGAGGTGATGAGTGGATCACTGCCAGCTTTAGGGATTCCTAATACTTAAGGCTATGTTTTTCATCCCTATTAAAATAAAATTCATGTCTCTGACAGGGAACAAACAGTTGCTTAATGTTTTACTCCCACATCTCGCATTTGTAAATGGGCCCACTGCTGCAACACAACCCAAGCAAGCTGTGGATCTATTCCTACTGCAGCACTGGTCATGAGCAACCTTACATTTGAGAAGACTGTACGTTAAGAATGAGTTTTATATAAGAGAGAAAAAAACCCACCAAAACCAATGGGGTTTCCCATACAAACTAACCCAGATCTTCAGCTTCTAGCTCTGGCAATCGCCCTTCCAAGCACAGAATGTTCTGGGGTTTATTTTTTAAATGGAGGGAAATATGAAGTTTCAAGAAATACAGATTTCACCTAAGGACTCAGTTCCAAGACAGAAAATGAGCCCTGGTGTCAATTCTGATGGGTTCACTCTAGGATGCATACACTTTTCAGGTCACAAGCCTCTGTGAAGTGTTTCAGCAGATTCAGCTCGGTCACTGTTATGGAAGGTGCAAGGATTTTTTCCTATCAAGAAGAGGTTGGGAAATCAAGCAACACTGAGGAGCAATTTGACATGGCCTAAGACAAGAGTGGGAGGATGGTTATACAACTGGTATCCATTGTGCTCTCTGCAGGGACACCTCACCAGCAGGGCCATGGGAGGCCACATGCCGGTTCCATGTGCTTTCAGGAAAGCTAATTTAAATGACTTGAGGAACAGCAGTGTTCTCCTGGGAACACTTTCAGGTGTGGACACAAGCTGTGTCATACACAAGCTCAGTAAACAGGGTGGCAGACTTTGCAGTAAGTAGTACACACAATCATCACACTGTTACCGTGTTCTCCCTCTTTAGGTTTGAGAACAACACCCAGGAGCAATCCCTGGTCATGTTTCAAAGCCTGGCCACATCCCACTCCAGATACCAGCTCATACAGAAGCTTGTATAATTTCTGACATGGACTGCAGGTCATACATGAGAGGTTCAGGCTTTCAGAGGCTGAAGTCCTGGGCCAGCTCCCCTCCGACAGCAGTCCCAACCACTACAGGAGATAACACAATTAGTGGCCTATCACAGATTAAGCAGTGAAAGGAGCTTCTCGTTGTCTCATACAGAAGCCCCCTTTTGAGTTGCTTTGGTGAGCAGAACACACTACATCTAGCAGACAAAACCCTAAGTATTCTAACTCTGTGCTTTGGGAATTAATAGAACAAGAACTACCTTTCAAGAAACCATTTCCCAGTTTTGTGGACTATCAGCTGCCAGTAATCTTGGTGGCTTAGAGGCGAGGAAAGAAACGTCCTCTTTTTAAGTCCCTAATCCTTCCCATGCCACAGAATCAGTAGGAGCTTCTGCTTGTTATTTTTAGATGCGATTTAACATGACCCAGGAGGAAGAGAAGGAAGTAGGATTTTGTAGCCTGTGGTACATGAAGTGGCGTGAATAAAGGGTGTGCCCTTCTTAGGACATCAGTGGGCCCCACCACTGCCTCTCCCACCCCAGCTAGTCATCTCCAGCATTACATAGCAAGATTATTCAATCCTGAACACACCCATCCCAGAGAGGAGCCTCCTCCAGGCCTGCATTTTCATTCTTTGAGACAGAAGTGGAGCACCTCAACAAAGCATGCGCAGAGGTTGCAAACATGTATTCCAAACATCTCAGCATGGAGTCGTTTCTGTTATGTTGGCAGCCTCTAGTAAGGAACATTCCTGTCATTCTGCGGCTCTTGGAATAAAAGAGCACTTAGATAGAGCCATTGCCAAAGACCGCTGCACAAGTGAGTCAGATTTTGGAGGTGCACAAGTCGTGAGGAATAAACACAGAAGCTATTTGGCATTTGTAGGGAGTTCATATAACCCCTAAACATGAGGCTGCTGTACTGAAAGAGACAACACGGGCTACAACATAGCATTGTTTAACGCAAGAGAGCAGCTCTATCTCAATTAACTGTTTTGGAGAACAAAGTAAAAGCCTGATCTAACATATTTCCATAGGTCAGCCTCCTTCTATACGCAGCGTCCTCTTCTCACCTTGTTCTGCAGCACTGAGAGATGTAACCTTCCAGGTGATTAGGGACATGAACATCAACTCTGCGGCAGAGATACTGGCACAGAGATTTTCATGAGCATTTTACAAATGGATCTTGCTAGCGTTTCCCTAGCCAGCACACACTCACCTACTGTCATTCCTACTCACCTTGTTGATGCTGAAATGGCCCTCAAACCTGCAGCCATCCCCATTATTGAGAGGTATCTTCATTGAGTTGTCAATATGACCCACTTCGTGCCTTCCCATTTCATCTTGGATGTCTAGTCCAACTACTGTATGGGTGGGAAGAGACAATAAAAAAATCAAAACAAAAGAAATAACAGGAAGGGTGCACAGGAAAAGCATGCACTGCTTTTATTGGGAAAAAAATCCACATAGTTTTTCCAGACATTTGACTAAACTGCGCTAGTAATGTCATTTGTCAAATGCTAATAATCACACCAGCTCTTTAGAAACAGCTTTATAACCATACTTTTCAGACTATTTGACACAACTACAGGTCCCATGTCCTGCCAGCTGACTGCAATCTCAATTACACAGATGGAAAAACTTCAGGTAGACAAGGCAGGTGATTTGTGAAAAGCCAAGCTAGAATATTCAGTCACAAATGAAACCTGGGAGGTTTCTTGCTCCCAGACACCAAAAGGTCACTATGAAAAAGGAAATGATCTTTAGAAAGAAGCCAGCAAGGGAGGTCAGCCACTAACACAGGCTGCAAAGTGAGCACAGGGTCCAAGGAAACAGGTGTCCTGGCTTGGAACAGAAAGCGATCGGATACTGGCAAAGGCTGCAGCTACTTGATATCCATCCACCCTGTTACAGAAGGAGGGCTACTGTACCAGGTTGGGTTTGTTTAAAGTGCTGTTTAAAATACAAAGAAAAACTGATAAGTGAAAAGGAGTACTCACATTCACAATGCAGGTTTGGCAAACTGATGTTTAGATTCACTTCTATTTTACCTCCACTGTCTTTGTCTGGGTCATCCACATAGAGCTCATTAACTCTGGAGGACAGAAAACATGGGTGGGTTGAGGCATGGAGCTACTTTTCACAGGGAAAAAAACCCAATAACTTGCATAGGAAGGAAAAAAAGGGTACTTGAGGAGGGGGTTTCACTATGTGATGGCTGCAAGTCACCAGCCAGAGAGCAGGTAAAGCCACCACAACTGCATGGGGGCACACCACTGTTAGCTTTACTTCTGGCTTGACAGAAGTGCAGGAAGCTTCAAACAAGCCGATTTATGCTTCTTGCCCCCTTCTCTAGCCTGAGTTTCCAAAGGTAATACAAAATGAGAAGCTGATGTCAAAGCAGTGGCAGGCTAGTGTGCAAGCCCTCCACATACCTGTGCTGTTAACCTGCTGTTACCAGGAGGCAAGGAAGCATATGCTTTTTGTTTTGTTTCATACATCATTTTAGAGAAAGGCCTCTCTCACCTATCCCACAGGAAAGCTCATTTGTGTAACTAACTGCCTTTTATTATTGCCACCCAGTTGACAACCCAGTGGCAGGGGGAGGCAGCATGGCATAAATCTCCCTCCTTAATATCTCATTTCAATCTACGACTGGTAACCAAAAGCAACAACTAAAATTGAGAGGAGGATCTGAGCCAGGAACAGATGGGAAGAAACATCCTGGACAGCAGGATCTAATACACTATTCAAGTCTCCCAAAGAGTAATGTTGTTTCATGGCACCCACAGTGCTGGCACATTCTCCACAGAAGACAGAATACAGATACAGAGTAAAAGGAATACAAATATTTATTGTTGGCACATTCAATCCATCTGACATGTAAAAAGTAAACAGAAAAAAGCCCAACACAAGCACAGCCCAACTCCTTGAACAGCCCTAGAGAATCCACTGCAGGGGAACTCACTGCTCTGAACCAAGAAGATGGCAATACTACCCAGCAGCAATTTCTCCCTCAAAGCCCAACATTGCTCAGCCTCATCAAATGTGAAGATTTGATAATTTATCTTCCAGTCAGACACATTACAAAGCTATGGGAATTTATGTTCAGGCAAGCTACATGAACTAAACTACCTGTAAGTACTCTGTATTATACTTATTTAATGCTCAAAGTGCATGAAAGCCTTTGACAAGCCCTTGCTGAAGAGTCTATTAGACATGCTACTAGCCAAACCAGACTAAAGGCAGTACAAGACAGATTCAAAGTGATTTTGCTCTGGTGATCCATTTCTGGACCATAACGAACTGTTTGCCCTGTGAATTGAGAAGACACAAGCCTTCATACTGAGAAACACACAGCTGCCAATTCTTTTGGAGGTAATTACTCACAGGTCAGTAGGGTTTACAGACACTCATTTAAAACCAGCACAGCATTTGTCTTCAGCTTCACAGCCCTACCTTTCTCTGTTTTTAATTGGCTTGACAAGTTGCTTGCAATCATTACTCAACGTATTTTTCAAGTGATTAATAAAAATGACACAGAGGGAGGGGAAAGATTGCTCATCAGTGACCTAGTTAGAAGCTTCTTGGCTGAGTCTTCTTCTCTTGGGTGGAAAGCATTAAATCTTCTACATGTTTATTACTGGCAGATTGGGTAGCAATTGGGATTAAGTCATATATCCAAATAGGGTTGTGAGGAGTAGCTCCAGCCAGGATAGGCATTAATCCCCCAAACCAGTGCACCTTCCTGTGCTCCCCAAGTCTTCCCCATCAAAATCCCAGCTGCCAGCCAACCTGTTTCATAACAGAACCTGGCTTCTTCCCAGCTCTCTGCTGTCTGAGATGTGGGCCATGCCCAGCCAGTGCTGAGGGCAACTCCACATTACTGCCAGAAAGGAGCATTCACGCCAGGGTTGGCACAAAAACACGTCAGGTTCAGCAGCTGAACATCCCAGCTATTTGGAGGGAAGCTCTAGGAAGGTCAATATTTGTACTTGCTCATTCCCAGTTTGGAACCTGTCAGAAAACCTGCCGTCAGGCATGGTCTGTAAGCAAAGGCATATATGCTGTTCAGTGATAAGCAAGTGACAAGTGGTTGCTGGTAGAAGTCAAAGGATGAACTGAGCACAGGGAGCCTATGGCAGCTCTCACATAGGAAGACAAGCAGTGAGGTCACTCGCTTGCAGACTGGATCACTGAGGCAAAGTTTGTCCACGTCACACAGCCCATTAGTGGAAGATAAAGGAAACTGGTTTCCTGTCCTGCACTCCAGTCACTGGACCAACGGTTCCTAACCTGTCCCTTGGGCAAGGCTCATGGCTGCTTCCTCCTCCTCCTCTTCACCTAGTAGCCCCCTGCCCTTCTCCTACTCATGTTCCCAATTTCATAAGCCTATCTATCGCTCCTTGGACATCTGACAGCTCATGACAGCCTGTCCTTCCTTCCCTCCCTTGGACCTGCAGTGCTGTCTTTCATGGAGCACCCTGCCTGCTGAACTGCTTCTCCCTCCTAGCTCCAGCCCTCCTGGCACCACCAGCTCTTGCAGAGGGTCCAAGCTAAGAAACCCAGCCAGGTTTCTTATCAAGGGCTCCAAAGTGCTCACCAGCTCTGCTACTGAGGTTTCCTTTCACTATGGAGAACCAAAGGCACAACGACAACACACCACAGACTGCACTTGCTGGGGCAAACAAACTTCAGAAGAAATGTCATGATTTTCAACCAAAATACATTCTAGAAACCTCACAGGTAAAGCAGACTCCCAGGGTCAAGGCTAGTCCTTCCAGGATCTCCTCCTGACCCACTGCCACCTCAGTCTGGATGGAGATGGCAGAGAACTGGCACTCACACATCCCTTGTTACAGTCCTGCCCAGGGCCAAGAAGCCAAATTGCACACAGCCTTCCTCCTATTTATTCACACAATCCTGGGATGTTGAGGAAAAACACTATTTACCACCTGTAGGAACTCTCCCTGAAGGGATAACGTCTCCAGCGGAAGAAATGAAGTTGGCTCTAATTTATAGCTGTCTCTCCTGGCACATGAAGTGTCCCAGGAGTAACAGTACTTAACAGCGAATCTGGGATGGCCACAAAGGAATAAAACCTGAGGTCAGACAGAAGGACACTGTAAACACAGCTGCTTCTGTGGCTGTTTAATAGAGGCAGTGTACAGGACTGCATTATGAACCAAAGATGGCAGGTACCTCCTCCAAAGACCTAAGCATGTAGGAGTTGGCATTTTACTGGTGACTGTTAAGGACTATTTGAATAAAAGCAGCACAATAAAGCAGGGGTGAGGGGCAGAGCTATGAAAGTACAGTGAAGGTAAGAAGTCGACCTCTCTGCCTGCTGGGCTTCCCACCACTGTTTCAAGAAAGGGAGGAAAGTTTCTTCATGCAGCAGGAGCTGTGATCCACACAGAAAGAATCTGCTTCACTTCTAGAAAGAGCCACTTTGAAATACTTCACATTCCTGAGCGGTGCTGAGCACTTCACAGTTGCTTATCCCATTTGCTTACAAACTTGCAGCATTACACAGAAAAAGTTGGAGGGACTCTTTGGCTGAGATTGCAGATCATGCAAATGGCACGCGAGAAAGAATGAAAGGGGGAAACAACACAAGAGGGCTCATCATTCCCGTAAGATTTTATCCAAAGAAAGTCAGACCCATTCCCCAATGCTTCAGGACTCCAGTTGAGGACACAACAGCTTTGTTCCCCCAGAAACAAAACCTCCCCAGTAATATTCCCACCCGGCAGCCCTGGCCCCTGACATTAGACACTTCAGCACTTCAATAGCTGAAGAGCCTGCGGCCCTCTGAATGCAAGAGCAGACACTCTGCAACGATCTTTCAGAGCGTCACACGCTGCCTGGGTGCTCTCTAAACACATCTTCCTTGTCCTCTGTCCTCCTTGTCCTGGTCTCTGCTTCAGGTTTTACCCTGCTTTTTTTCTCCCTCTTTCACAGCAAAGAACCAGTCAGTCTCCTCCCCAGGCATCAGCCATACAGAAAATACAGCCACTTACTCCAGCAAGCTGCATTTCCCTTTGTCCTCCAACTCCCAGGAGACACTCTCTGGTCTCTACAATCCTATGACTACAAGGGAAAAGAACTGTTCTTTCTTCAGGAAACCCAAAGCTTCTCAAAATACCTTCTCAGGTGAGCTGTCCCTGCTCCATTTTCCATTTCAGCTCTCATCACCCACCTTCCAGAAACACAACTATCCGAAGCTGAGATTTTAGCACTACCACCTTCTCAGTTGTGCCAGATCAAAGAAGATCCAACACATGACAAACAATCCATCTTCTTCTCAATTTGTGGGAAGAAACAACAAGCAGGTCAGCAATTCTCTACTGTGTAATAAATTGTGCATGTGTCTATTGCTCTGCCATTTGTAATCTTCCTTCTATGCCCTGAATCTCAATCAGTTCTTCATTGAGGTCTTTGTCCCAGATTAGGTCTTGGCTCAGCCAGGAAGCACAGAAAACACACTGTCCTACAAAGGAAGGAATCACAGTTCTCCAGGAGGCAGGAAGAGAAGAAAGGTTCAAAAGACGTCAATGTAGATTTGAGTCAGAAATTGCAAATGACATCATGACACGACCTTCCGCTTCCTGCTAACCCACACAAGTACATGAGGCCAAACAGCATAACAACACCTCACAAACGTATATCACCGTTTATTAGGTAAGCTCTATGTTACTACGCAAACATTAATTAAGCTTCTTAGCACCCCTGAGAGGTAGGCAGCTAAGTATTACATCCTTCTACAGAAAAGCGTTTGTCTCAAGGTTAGTCCATAGCAAGAGCAGGATTACAGCTCCCGTTCCCCTATGACTATTAGGCTGTATTCCCTATGCTGTTGTATTCCCTATGCTGGTCTAGTTTGCTCTAGCATTTCATCTGCCTCCGCTGGATTAACCAGTGGAGTTGGAGTTGTACCTCCAGTTTAGTGTCAGAAAACAGGAGTTGTAGTATTGTGATCCCCCCTTCTGCTCCAAGGTTATTATTTCCAGCAGAAGAAACTCGTGTTGCACCAGGACCACACTCTGCTGCTGACACAGCTTGACTATGCAGGTTGTTATGTGAAATTTTCATGGGCCAACAGCCACAAAACACTTTCCACATACCTTGGAGAGCAAAGGACCAAACAGCCTTTGCAGGTAGGTATGATAACAATTCTGTTTCACTGCAGGATCAGTCTCGGCCATGCAAATGAATCCAGTGTGAACAAGCAATGCTGGTCTCAGAAGCTCCTGGTAGTTTGCTTCCTCTTACATTAGGGGTACATGGCAGCCTGCATGAACAGTCAAGCTGTGCTGCACATGATTTGGCCCCAGCATAGGAGCTGGGCTGTGTCATGCTCATACAGTGACCAAGGTCATTTTCATAAAGATGAAAGCAAGCAGGTATCCCCAGTGAGTGATCCAGTCACTTTAAACGAATGAATGATCTGGACATTGCTCATGATTGATGCTTTTATGCAAAGGCAGTATTTTTATTACAGATACTCTGCTAAAGTAATTAACTGCCTTGCAGGGGGCACAGCCTTCCAAATGGCAAACATGTCACTTCAGACTGTTCCTTGCCCGTTACTACATTAAAATAAGTAAAGAAAGAAAGAGAAAACATTGCCAGGAACAGTCTGTTGCTTTCTACAATGTGCTGTGGTAGATTAATTACTGTTGAGCAGCTACATTCATACCACAACCATCATATTTATGCCCTCCTACCCCTTCCCCTGGCTGCCAGTGCAAGGCAGATTAGATTAGTTAATTACATCTTTCCTCCTTAATGATAGAATACTTGGAAAACTCTTATTGATCCTACAGAACATAATTCATGACCTAATTACAGTGATAAAATGGCAAGATTATCATCTCGCCAGCTATTAACTTCTAGCACTGATCTGAGTTAATTAGAAAAAGAGATAGGCCATTTCTTCATTCTTGATTTGCAACATAACAGCACAACGAATGAGGAAGGCTGCTGAGGTATGCCCAGCAATTTCTAGTCCTCAGTCTGCTCTCAACTCTTAACCTACTACCTATCCTGCCCAGGAAATACCAGACACATTTAACACTTTAGTGTAATTTCTTCAGCCACTCGAGTCATTTGCTCAGTGTGACAACTGTGTTTGATACTGCCAGTTTCGCAGGGGTTCAGATTTGTACCACAGACCTCCTTTTCTTTATTTGTCTTTTACAGAATCGAGGAGGTTAATCTAGGCTCTTGTTTCAGACTAAGCCTTCACTCAGCCTGGACAGGGATGGGAGAAAAATAATCAAGATCCTTTGTTTCCAGAGTTCAACTCACCATCCCCTTAATGGCAACAATGGGTTGTAACTGAGCGAAGAAAGAAAAAACTTCCTCCCTCACAAGCTCTTCAATGTACTGAAAAGGATGTAGCCCCACCTAAGAACCAACCTTTGATTTCCTTCATGGTTGCTCAGAGAAAAGCCCGTTAAAGTCATGCAATACACACACAAGATGAGAAACTAGAAGTTTTCCACCCTACTCAAGCTCGTCTACACAGGAAGCTAGTCAGCAGCAAAATAGGATGTGCATTTACTGAGCCACATGAGCTTCCCACGTCTGCTCTAATGCGCAGTGTCTTACTTCGACTTCCTAACTGAAGTAAGCTCCTGTGAACAGACGCAGTCTTAGTGCTCATTAGAAATGCCCACACGAGTCATGACATAGCTGCTGTGATGTTCGCTGTCTTCCCCACAGAGGTAATCTGTTTGGGTTTAGTGTTACGACTGTTATCCTCGAGACGAGGGTGCAATTTCTTGGCTTTCTGCCACCCAGACAAGCCTTTAGCAGTTGCAACTATATGTGCTAAGACAATGGGCTGGTTAAGGCAAAACAGCTTTGAAGTTGGGCAAGAGTGACCAAACCGAGATTTCTAGCAATACCAGGAATTTAAGTTGCTACAGTCATATGAATGTAGAAGAAAGTCCAACAGTGGCTAGAAGCTAGCAAGTATTGAGGGTTAGCATGGTGTGGAGCAGACTTTATTTTCTCACGTTGCAGCAAGAATTCAAACCACCACACCAACATCTCACTTCAGATGCAGATACCAAAGAAACCTCCCATGGTGAGAGTCAGGCAGTTAATCCAGTGGGTACCATTGCTGTTGAGGTTGCTGCTGACTTGCCCTGAAGCAGGCTGTCAATACACACACATCACGCACAATTACTCAGCATAATAGGGCTATGAGGTAAGCATGAGTCCACATCAGCAAACCTCACACGTCTCTGATGTAAGGCACCAGGCCAACTGCTCTCGATTTCACCTTGCCATCAAAAATGTGCAGCTATTCCCACGCAATCCAGCTTTGTCAAGCGCATGACTGCTTTAAGGGAAATAAGACAAAAGAGGAGAAAAAACTGCTGCAGCCTCATAGTACAGCTGGCACTGGCAAAGCAGGAAAGCTCTCCCCTTACACATGCACACTCCATTTAATCATTCAAATCCTGGCTCACTAGGAAACTTCAAGGTGGGAGAGGTATCTGTTGTAGGAGATTCTTAATACAAAAGAAACTCGAACAGTGCAATAAAAGTTCATGGGAATTGAAAAGTGTGCATGTAAGGAATCTTCCGTATCTTCAAAAGTATTTGATCCATGGCAAACAAGGCTCTATCTTTGTGAGATAGTATGTCCCTTGTTATTTGCTACCACCCAGTTTAAATGGTGGCACAAAGTTCTCATACTGTTCCAGACCACATAGAGCTTCACACTTCTGCATCCTTATTCCAACCGATGAGACTATACTACCTCGCAGTGCACTGCCAGTTATACAGACTTGAAGGGGAAGCACAAGAAGTTCACAACATCTTTGAACACCTTTAAGGTACGGCGCTTCCCAGAAGAGAAAGCAATGAGTAAGAAATGGAAAAAGAAAAGTTTACTTCTACTTAAGAAGTTGCTGAACTGGGAAGCATTTTCTTATGTGACTTTCTGAACTATTTCCGCTGTTACTGGGGGAGCCACTTCACAAGTTCTGTGGGTGATCTGCTCCCAGCATGAGAGATTTTGACTACCTATAACTCATTAGAACAAGGTTTTCATATTCTACAAGCTATTGTGCTGGATGGTCCATGACTAATCAGTTTCCTGCATTCATTTGTCTCAGTGTCTCCTATGACATCCTCTCTAGAATTTTACTGCTTTATTGCTTACAAGCTCAATTCCTGCTGGGAAAAGTGCTTACCATCCCTCTGATGTTTTAACGAGAAATCTGTCAGCTGGGCATGCAGGAACTTACAGCAGCTCTAACACCCTTGCGGAAAACACATCATCTTATTAAGAAAAGACCATGAGGAGGCCTCAGAGAATCATTCAGTTTTGCTGTTCGAAAAGAAATCTCTAGTCAGGAAACTACCACTACATAAAGGCATGTGCAGTCAACTAATTAGGTAAATATTACTAATTCCTCTGGTAAAGCATTAAGAAAAAAGAAACCCAGATGAGAGAATGAGATCCAAGATGAGAGCAAGAAAAACTACTATTTTACTTGAAGCCATCTGTGTAGCTTTACTCTATTTTTTAAAACAAGACAACCAAGACAACTCAGCTCCTTAAAGAAGTGGGTTGATAAGGTAACTCTAACATTTTACAGGCAAACGCATGGAACTAAATCAAAGAAACAGTGGGTGAGTAAGAAACCTAAGATACCATCTCTGAAGTAAATGTGTAGTGGATGTGAAAATTAGCTAGAGCCAGATTACGCTACTGTCTTAAGGTTAAACATTACTCAAAGATAAAGTTATTCTTGAAATAATATTCTTGACCCAAATTAGAGCTGCACAAAAACAATGAAAAAGCCACCTGTGGCTGTCAGAGGCCACGTAAAGCATGGTCAATCTAAATACAGCATATGAACCCAAAGTGTTTCAGAGCTTTTTGCTCAGCAGTGACATCTGTTGCTATCTGGACCATCACATAAGTCTGACAGAAGTTCCACCCTTCCCAACTATCCAGGAACTGTGCATCACAGTCTAGTGAACTCACTGCCACATCAGCAGGATGATGGAGAATGTTTCCTAGAACTCTGGTACCTGTGGTACCAAAGGCACCTCTGTTAATAGTTACTAAGAAAAGTTTGCTTCAAGGCAAAAGGAGTACAAGAACTGGAGAAAAAGAAATGTGATTAACTAAAATACTTGTTCTATGAGCACTTTTTAAAAGTGGAAATTATTTCCATTTTGCTCAAAGAAAGGTCCCAAAGAGGTTACCTGGAACAACTTGTCTTCAGGCACAAAACCTGTTAACTAAGTTTCCAGGTAATGCTCAACAGGGAAAAGGAATAAGGTAAAATCACATGTGAATTAAGCTATCTTCATGTATCAGAGATTCAGCTCTGACATCAAATAAAGGTACTATCAACATTAATAATAAATAATGTTTTATGCAATTAATTTTTCCAAAAGCATCTCCAAAAATATCCAGTAAAGACAGGCAGAATGTGATGCCCACTTTATCCCCAGGGAAGCGAGGGGAAAAGAAAACATCAGAGATCCCACCATATCTGCAATGGGCCCATATGGTCTCAGCAGCCAGACCACATGAATTCAGCCAGTAGGCACCATACATTTCAATATATGGTAGCACCAATGAAAAACACACTAGTTTTTGAGAATCATTTTGAATCAAACAAGCAGAGAGTAGTGCCTATTCAGGAGGAGAGAGGAAATGAAACTCAGATGAGAACAAGACATCAACAGCCTAAGGAAGAAGAGGGAAACTACAACAGAGTGGTATTGATCATCTCAGCATTCACGCTGCCTGACACCTGATCACCAGAGAACGAAAAGGATCAGAAGTTTTTGATGTGATCTGTGGTCACATGCAACTGGTAAAGGATCAAGCAGTTTTCTCCATCAGAAGTATTTTAGAACCAAATTTTCCTAGCATACCTTAGTAAATTAAAAACTTGAATGAATGAATGAAAATTCAGGCTTGACCAAAAGGAACCTAAACCCCATTAGACAACTAACTGACCTAGTGTAATTACAGGCATTTTTCCAAGTATCTGAGTAAAACTGTAAAGAATCATACATGCAAATACATTCAAACAAAGGAAAACATGATTTTTACTTACATTTCAGTGGCTATGAATCCGGTGAGCTCAGACAGGAAGAGAAAGAGTATAAAGAGACAGCAGCAGACAGAGACTGGAAAAGAGGCAAGGCAAGGAAAAGGTTAGTCTCATATCTCTATCAAAGAAAAAAACTGTTTTCACACAGGTGTATTATTCCCCCCCATGGATATGCCACCCCAACACTTTTGAGAGCTAAAACTCTTTACAGACAATAACCCAGATGAGACCATCACAGCAGCAACTTCAATGGCAGGTCAACACCCAACATCTTGCTGGGTACCTTAATTCTTGGGCTACCTTTTCCATCTCCACACGGCTCCTGCGTCCTCCATCACCAGCACACAATGTTGGGCTGCCAGCATTCTCTCCTCCTTGACAAAGCTGCTTGACAGAACAACTTCTTTGGAGCCCTTACTCCAAATGTAATTTTATTACTACTAAAATCTCCATAAAGGAAAAAGAATCAGCATCTCCTTCCTTCAAAAGCATACAATGGTTTGTGGATCAGGAGGTGCTGTGCTTCTTTGTCAAGGTCTAAGTCTGTGTGTAAGTCATCTCAGCCTGCAGTATCCACTAGACAGAGCTGGCACAGCAGAGACATGGTGATAATGGACTAGTCTAGCTAATGCGTGATACGTTTCTCAATTTGCTGATATATTGACTCTTCAAAGAAGGAAAATTCCCAATGAAGGAATTGCAATGTATCTGGGACAAGTCCCATGTCTTTTCTAAGAATGCTAACCTAGAGGTAAAAGGAGGGAACCCAAAGTAACTGTCATACTACTGGTTACTCTTCACCAGGAAACTATCCAGAACATTTTACAGTGACGTTCACACAGCAGTGACAAGCTCACTGGCCCACTCAGAAGGGGCTGAAAGGAGGCATGGCTGTAAATCCTCTTGAGCAGGGATGACTGAAGTCGTCCAGTCAGGGATGTGCCCGCTCAAGGGGACAGGCCTGCATTGTGTATCTGTTATAAATAAAATGACCAAGCTCACCATGAATCAGTATGTGAAAGAGTAAACCAGGAAATGGCATGCTATGATAGGGCTGTGACAACAAGGTACTATCTGGCTCACTCCTCAATCCCAGCAGAGTTGCAATGACCAAGCACTCTTTGGAAATGACCACTTTACTATAGCCACTAATTAGGATTGAGAAATACGCAAGAAAAACGCTGTTCCTCAACTTTATTCCACATGACCTATGCAGTCTGAACATCCATTTCTTCAGGAAGCTCAAGCAACAACCGGCTGGGGAGCAATTTTATCACACAATTAACGTCTGTACAAACTCCTTTGGTAGGGAACGTGAGAGGTAAGGGAAGGAAAGAGGAGGTACTTAAGGCAAATACCGAGACAGACTCTGGAGTGACCTAACGCCTTGTGCCTCATTCTTCAGATTAGTCAGTGTATAGTTTTGAGGAAAGAGAAATGCGTTGCTTCCCCTTCCTCATCACAGTAACTTCAACAGTAGATTAATTTACTGACCCTGTGAAAAGTGCAAGGGATTAAAAGAGATGCCAAAAAAATCCATTAGCTAAGATGAAGAGAGAAAGAAAATGCACAAAGACCAGTAGGAAAATGGGAAGCAAGAGGAGATATTGATTTCTAAAGAGAAACCTCAGATGGTTACACAAATGGTTGCACGTGGAAACTTCTTTGCTGTCAAGACAGAGAACAGCACTGCTGTAACACAGGTAAGCCACCGCTACAGTGCACCACAGAATGGGGGAGGAGAAAGGTCTTAAAAGCACAGCAGCAAAGTCTTATGAGAACATCTATACCTATGTAAGAGCACAAAAAAAGTAACCTAGGCACAAGACTAGTTTATCCAGTGTTTCTTACTGTTAATCACCCAAAAGCACAGACACATGATCTCTGATCTTTGGCAGTGTGCAGAGGAGAGTGTTTGCAACAGAGACAACCTTTTCTTCTTTAATTGCTTCCCATATTCCTCTCTGCTTGTTATCATCCTGTAAAGGCTTTCAAACAGCATCAGCTACACCTCTCTGCTCTCCAGTACACCTATGCAAGCCTGGTACTACTAACTGTAAATTCTCTCCTGCAGCTTTCTCTTTTCTGAGTTTTTAACTTTCTTCTCTGTCATTTATATCATTATCTTCTCTGTTTCCATTATACAATATATTTGTTCCCTCAAGTTCACTTTCCAATTCAGCTCTCACAGCAAAGGCTTGTGACAATACTTGCCGAATACAGTCCAGTAAAATTCCACTAACCTACATCTAAAAAAATCCTGCAAGAATGCCCTGGAACGCTCGACAGGGATTGACTTTCAAAGCTCCTCAATGCTTTGCCAGTCTTCAAACTTCATAGTCAGTTTTCAGCCTTTAAAAAGAGATTACTGAGTGTGGACATGAGACGGGTATACAAAATCATGAGCAGCCCAAAGCAGATGAACGAGGGACAATCAGTCACTATCTCTGCAAGTATGAGAATAGGAGGGAAGGAGAAGGTTGAAAACAAGAGGAGGTTTTTCCTTTACACAACTCCCAACTGAATTCTAAGAGTCTGTAATATTTCAAGAGGGAATCATACATGCCCTGAAGAATAAATCCCTTGAGGCCTACTAAACACAAAAGAACCACCTCCAGCTCAGGAAGTTCAGAACTGCCAACTGACCAAAGTCTGGTGAGGTGTTTAACCTGTCCTCATGCCCTTTCTCAGGCATTGGCGGCTGGCCACTCCTGGCAAGGGGACACTAGGCTGCACAGACATTTGCACTAACCGAGGTAGTGTGGTCACTCTTGAATTCTTGCACACACATTTTCAGGGCAGTGGAGTATCTCTGGTGTGAGACTTACATGAAAGTCGCATGCATTAAACTGTCTCTAGAGCCAACATTTTTTCAGTTGTAAGATACGAGCATATCTCCTTAGCATGGAGCTGCAGGCATATACGATGTTCCCAGCATAAGAACTTATGCACGCAGTGCTTCAGCTACTTATTTCATAGTGAAGGCCTTTACTTGCTTCCATGCAAATGTGCAGTTCCTGCCACCGACATTTGACAACTGCATTATATTTGGAAAAGTAGATTAAAGGCTAGGATCAGACAACAAAACAATTCATGCATAAAACTTAGCTTAACTGCAAAAGCACTGCGATGTTCCCACACAGCTCAAACAACCATCTAAGACAGGTTTCTTAAAACTCTAATATGATAACACGATCAATATATCAAAGGTTGCTTGCGTTAGACACACTGAAACACATGGCTGTTGGCTAATCAGTAATCCCAGAAAGATGGGAAACTGCCAAGTTTTTTTTCATACACTAGCTTCAACAACCTAACCTTTTCATACATAACCTTTCTGATACATACCCCATCTATGTAGTCCTGACTCTGCCTCCCCACCCCACAAGAAATGAAAGAAACGCAGTGTTTAACACATCATACAGACTGAGAATGTGGATCTATGTCTATATTAAGGCATAAAATTATTAGTATTTATTATTCAATGGAGCAAACTGCTATGAAGTGCAAGGAACGGGTCTTGTTACAGATGCCACGTGAATCATAACTTTGATATTTCCTGATGTGTATTTAAAACTCCAGCCTCTAAACAGCACAGAGTATTTCTGGATAATGTTACTATGTGTGCATGCAACATGTACATGCAAACTATGCATCCACGCTGACTATTGAATAGGAGGATTGCTACAGCAGCTGTCCTAGTTGCAGGCCCCTCTCTCAAGAAGTCAGACTGCCCCTGTCCAGCCAGATGCCAACTGTCAGCCAGCCAGGACATGTGCTGCTGCTCTGCCTACATACCCAAACATGGCCAAGTTGTCACCACGTTGGTCAGGTCTGTTAGAACGGCCGTGTGCTGGCATCACAAACAGTACACAGTGGTGGGAAGGGCTGCAAACACTGGTACAAGCATCTGGTGGAAGAGGGACAACAATGGCACAACTGGCTGAATGACACAGGGCTTGCAATGCTGTCTGAAACAAGAGCTTTTCATTAAGGAAAAGGAACAGTAACTTCTGCACTTCTTTCCAGAGAAGCCCACAGCAGTAGATATGCTGCTCTATACAAACCCCACCCCAGTAAACCGCAGTGGACTGTTCTTGGCTCCTTTGTTCCTACAGATTTTGACCAACTGGAAGGGTTGCTACACATATCTGAAGTATCTTCTATACTGCATTCACTGCAACTTCTGAAATTACAAAACTATTCATAATAGAAAGCCTCAATAACCCCTCAGTTGGCTTCTGATTTGCTTGCCTTTGAGATTGCCTGCTCTTCTCCATCAAAATACCCTAACACTTATCTCCCTGAGCTGCCTCTTCCCTAGAAGAATTGGCCACTTAAGCCCTGGTGGTCAGAAGCAGAGCTGGTATTTTCCATCTCTTTTGTAATGTGATCCATGCCTTGCTCCCTAATAAACCTCAGACCTTTTTTTTTGCTATTTAAGAAAAGGCCTTTTTACAATCCAAAAGCAACTAGGAATCCTGCAGTAAATCCACTCCTATTCCAGAAAGCCTTCAGCACCAGAAGCAGTACTGAAGTTTCAGCAGAAATCATGTGGGAAAAGCCTAAATTAATGTTTGGCTACAATGGGCTATTTTATATCTGCTCTGTAAAACTTGAAGGACTTGAAGAAAGCCAAAATTGAGTTGCAGCTATACCTGATTCACATATTTACTAGACTAAAAGGTTTTTGCGAAGCAGAATCTTCCCCTACCCTCAAGCCCCCAATGTTTATTACAAGCTGGTTTCCCTAAAGCATTTATCACTAAATCACGTAACCTTCCCAGGCTTCAAACTGGCATGGCAATGGGCTGGTCTCATTCATAGCCTCCTACAACATGCAAGATCACTGGCTTTCAAATTGCAAGTCACAGGCTTGGTCAGACAGAAAGCCTATTAGGAAAGCTGAACACAAGATCCTCACATGCAAAGCCACTACAGCTTGCGGCTGCCTGTGTGGTTCAAAAGCTGTCTAAAAACACTCTGACAAAAAGAAGGAGAACCAGTTAGAGAAGAAAATCAAAGCCTGAGAAGCTGCAAATAACAATAGAGAGAAATAAGTCAGCTATTAATTTTAAGTAAGAGTCACAGCCTTCAAGCCTTCCCACAACAGACTTATCACTTGAGCTGTTTACTGCAGATCAGAAAGCCTAACACTGGATGGCCTTTGATGGTTTTTTTTGTTTCTAAAACATACTGTTTTGCAGGTGATTCATAACAAGACAAATTCTCTCAGTTACAGTGTGGGAACTTTGAGTTTCCAAAACAGAAGGGAAGGCAGAATCACTGACAAGTTCAAAGTGTTCTTTCAAAACATGAAATCTCATACACCTCTAAATTAGCAAACAGTTTTATTCAAGCTCTTTGTCTGCAGTTTCAGCAAACCTAAAAGGGAGTCAACATCCAAGTAATTCAGCAGTCTGCAGAACAAAGAGGACAAGGACTCTCTGAAAGTAAATATTTAGAGTAATGTGCTATCTTCACAGAAGCACAGAATAGTTGAGGCTGGCAGGGACTTCTGAGACTATCCTGTCTAACTCCCCTGCTCAAAGCAGGGTCAGTGACAGCAGGCTGCTCAGGGTCAGGTCTAGTTGTTTTTGAGTATCTTCAAAGATGGAGACTCCACGTCACCCTGGTGAACCTGTTCCAGTCTCTGACCATCCTCACAGTAAGGAGCGAGATATTTCTTTAGCTCACAAAGAGCTTTCCTTTGTGTCCATTGATTAACTGGTACTGAGTCAGTTCAATCTGATGCCTGCTCGCACCAAGGGATATGACATCACCCACGTCAGCAATGACATACAAGGCTACTGACCCATCTACAGGAATGGATGAATGAAGCACAGCTCCACGATCAAAGGAAATCACTGTTCAATGGAACAGGAAGCTGCATTAGGCATCTGACTACAGGCCTGGCAGGACCAGCCTGATCAACGTTTACCACTCTGCACAGTGCGCTCACTGCATATAATTGTGTGAAATTGCATTACTCAGCCTACAGCCTCCCTCAGGAGGAGGAAGGAAGGAAAAGAGGCCCAAGGCAAGAGATTTATATCAGCCAAAGTCTATGTATTGATACATGGGAGTGAGAGTGGATTGCTGTTGGTGGTTTTTGACCAAGCAAATTTTCTTCTTTAGAAGCATGACAAATAACAGCAAAATAAGATCTCTGCTCATTAGTCCACCTACAACATCAGATGAATTTCCTGAGTACGCTGTGAGAGAAATATGTGTTTCCCAAATCATCTTCACTGCCAGCCACCGCATATTGCCACCCACTCTCCTCCTTATTGATCCAGAACCTGGATTCCTCATTTGCAGTAGTTGCGTTTCTCCAGTCTCTTTCAACTAGCAAATGCCTGGGTACACTAATTGTGAATACAACTGCTACCAGTTGTTTTCCACACTGAGCGGATGCCTATCAGGAGGGGTAAAAAAACCCTACAGTCATCAACCTAACCAGTGTTTGGTGCAGGCTCACAGTTTCTGTTCATGGGAAGACACTAGCAAGAAGCTCTCTGTCTACTGCAGTAGCTAGCAGAGTGGGTACTTCAGTGCTAGCTTTCAGGACCTTCCTTTCATGACAACTACTTTTTGTCGTTGAGATTCCAAATCCAGGCAAAGCACTCCAGAGTTTAGTACAACCTGACAGACTGGGCAAAACGAGTTGTCTCAGCAACAAAGGATATACTTTCCTGTGTTTAATATCCCTTTAAAAAAAATCCCCCGGAGACAGAGAAGCCAAATGATCTTTAATATTAGACTGGGGTATGCAAGGACATCAAAAAGAAGTGTTACTTACTAATAGCCCCTGTGTAGGTTGGCTGTGTAAGGTCTTTTGGCACCTTCCTGTAGATGTCAAACCTGAAAGAGGAAAAGCAACAGCCATAAAACAGGTGGAACATTTCAATGCATTTCATGTCCCCACAGGGATGAATGATGCTGAACTTTTTCCATCCAGGTTTCCAACATTTTTTTCAGTTGGCAGAAGGATATGACAAGGAAAAGGAAAACAAACCCCCTTTTTCTTTTGTACAATTATGTAACTGTGCTCCTTTTTGGCTCCAGTTGCCAAAGCACTTCCCTCCACCTCCCTCCGCTTTGCTGTCATGGATCTGTGCAATCTGAACCGTGAGAGGTGCCAGAGAAGAAGTCATGCTGGACAAGTTTATAGACCACCATAAAAGGAAAAGGATACTCTACAGACTCCTGACTGAAGAGGACTGGCAAAAACAAGCGTTAGACATAACCTGTATTGCCCCTTGTAGTTTGCATCCCACAACAGCCAAAACCTGACAATACCAAAGTCAGCAATCAGGGTGTCGAGACAGGAAACCTACCCTTGGACACCAGATACACAAGAGACATTAACCCAAGAAGTCTGCTACACCCCCACCAAAATCCAGTTTAATATTAGACCGTTGTTTTGATTCAGTCATATCTTTTAATATCCATATGGCTCAGCTTTGCTATTTTAAACTCTCCATGGTTAAACTTTCACTGCCCTTATGTTAGCTGTATTATTTCCTACAACCTTGTGTTCCTGCGCCTCCAGCCGCAATGCAGCTCTGACATCAGTTTTTCCACCACTCAATAAAAATTAATTAATGCATTAAAAACACACACACACCCTAAAGAAGGAAGTGACTGGTTCTCCCCCAAAACAGACTTTTTTTGGATATACCACAAGTCGGTGAGATTTGATGCTTTTTCCAGCTCTAGAGATACATGAGAGACACCAGCTTTCAAATCTGTATTCTATACTGCAGCAAGATGAAACACCCCCATGTTTATTCAGCAGTTCCTACTACACCAAATACTACACTGAGAGTTTAAAAACTAGACCCTCGTTTCTTCACTCGTCATTTATTGAGATCACTTGCGACTTGGAGACACTCTGGGGGAACAAAACAGCATTTGCCCTGCATGAGATTAGGAGGACATTGTCACTGTGATTCATTCAGGAGTTGAAGCTGGCGGAAGGAAGGATAAGAGAGGGAAGGAGAGCAGATATAAAGATAGCTCATCTGCCCAGCTCAAGTCCTGAACAAGCTATGTAATCACTTAACCGTTCCAGCAACCCACTGCAGTACACATGACAAAGCATGCTGCACAGGCTTATGCATGGAGCTATAAGTTTTTATGACTCTATTCACCGCCATCTCCGAAACAGATTAGTAATATTCCTGAACCAAACAGTCCATTTATGGTTTTCCAGCTGCCCTGAGAACATCTGGAAAGTGCTGTTTACATTCCTTCCACATACACCAAAGCAATAGCAGCAGCAGATGGTAAAGCAACCCAGAGTAGCTGCTGACATCATGGTCTCACAGGCAGAACTACCAGAAGTAGCTGATGGTTCCTGCTCCCAGCCCATTAAACGCTGAAAGCTGGCGTTGTCTCGCCAAAGTCACAATAATAGATCAACAAGGCTAAAAAAGCCAAAAGAGAAAGAAAAAGAGGGAGAGCGTGAGCACGTGAACACACAAGGGCTGCTGAGTGTGAGGTGAACAATCAGAAATAGGAAATAGCTCTGTGCTGGATTCAGCAAAACCAGCAGCATGTGGATACTATAAAAGGAAGTTTGTTCTTACAGTGAGAAATATTTACTAGTATAAAATGATGACCCATCACAGGACTGAAAAAAAAAACCCCGAAAAATAAGCTTTTTAAATAACTCAGTGGAAAGTTGATGTCATGGCAGAGTTCTCTCCTCTCAGACTGCCAGATTAATCGTGTAAGTGACACCCAAACCCACAAATTAAGTTTTACATGTTGTAAGTTAGGATTAGGCAAAGACACTGCAGAAAGTGACCAGTGGCTCCCAGCCACATCTGTTGCCTGGCTTTAAATGCTTAAAAAGCAGTTCACTGTCTCTGTGCTACTATGCTTCCCATCTCTTCTACCACAACATTACATTTCTCTTTTCTACTACCATGACACACATCTAAAAAGGGCTTTAAGCAAGTCTCTGGATCCGATTTGCCTGGAGTTCTGTGAACTGCTGAATCTACACCTACAGGCTCAAGCCTCCAAGAAAGCACAGTACAGCACACTGAACAGTCGGCATGTGAGGTCCTTAACAGATCTATGAGCACAGATGTATGAGCACAGTGAGAGCACACGGCCTGCTAGGCATAGAACACCAACCAAACAGTGTTGCAGCCATCAATTTACAGTATACAGGCACATACAACAAGAGTACAGAAAAATCCAGAACTGAAGAAAGCTTTAATGGCTTTGTTCTGTAGAATTAAGACATTTTTAGATAAGGACAGACACTATGGAATAGCACGGAATTGAGAGTGGACAACGTACACAAAAGAGGCAATGAGAGCAGACTGGATGGTAGGGAGGAAGGAGGAAAGCCCAGATGGAATCTTATGGATGAATGCAGAGGCTTGAAGAACCTGATTCAAGCAACAGAAGGGAAGGCAAGCAGGGGAGGTGTGTTTAAACTTGCAGAAAGATGCTGAAATGATGGCAAAAATAAACATTAACAGCAAGGGAATGGAAAAAGACAAGTTTGGAGTAAGAGACAAAAGCTGCTGGCTTGATTTTGCTCACTGACACATAATACCAGCAAATCCAAGAGACCACCGGTCCAAAAGAAAAGGGACTGGCTATATGCAAGTACCCTGGTAGAAAATTCATTTGCTTGGAAAAGACATACTGTAGATTAGGAAGGTTTATGCTTTGGCAAAGGAATGATACTCTTCACGGTACCAGCCATCTTCCCGTAAAGCATACAATGCTAGCCACAGCTTGAGAAAGTACCATTTATTCAGTCTGATCCGGGATGGTGAAAACAGCAGTCGGGTTTACACACAGAAAGGTAAACTGGATGCCCAAACGGATAGCACAGCACTGAACTTTGACAAGAATTATGGATATGCTGGTATGGCCAGAGAAGAGAGCTATCTTGTTAACTCTGAATTAAACTCTGAGATAGAAGAAGATACAAAATGCGTAGGATTCAATGAGAGCTTGAAAAGTATGTTTGTGAGACACTAGAGAGACAAAAATCCCAGCAATAAGATGGTACCCCAAAGAAGGCCTCCTCAAACTTCTCAAACAAATCTGTGAACTTGTTACTGTAACAGCAGATCATAAGCCTCCAAAAATGAGAGATTTGTGAATGTCACAGCTCCTATCAGACTTAAGGGTTAAAAATCTAACCAACTTTTAAAGCTTTACAAGACAAACCTGCCTCTTTTTGCCACTGGTTTCTTGTCTCTCTCACAGAGCTCAAAGCAGTTTCAGGGGATCACTTACACTGTCCAGGGAAGAGAAAAGAATGAGGATTAAGACACCATGATGTGTAACACATGAGGGAGGAGGCCAAGGAGTTGTATGCATGGTAAAGGGGAACAGGTTTTACTTGCCCTCAGGTCAAATGTTCCTGCAAGCACCTGCAGTAAAAACTCCAATAAGCCTCCAGGTTCCTGAGGCACTGGTCATTTGGAAGAGTATTTGTACCCTGGGAACAGAGAGAAACCTTGTTCTCTGTACACTGCAAAAGCCACATTACGAATTTCTGATACTGGCACATTCAAAGCAGTGGAAGATATTACAAATGCTGGAGGAAGACTGGATGTTCAGAAAGGTTACACAAGCCAGCTCATAATGCAGCGAGACACACTGTACTACATGGTGAATATCCACTTCCACAGTCTTGTACTCATAGCCTAAATGACCAGGAGAAACCAGGGTATAGATTTACAGCATATTCATCGCCTCAGAGTAACTGCTACATGAACTCTCTTAACCTGCAGTGCTGTGCAGCAGCCTGCCCTGCTTTCACATTGGGATGTATTACTTTACACTTACGAAGCATGTACACGAACAGTTTCCACAGGAGAGCCAGCATGTTATTTATACATAGCTTTTGGCAACTTTCTTCCTTTGCTCAGAAGGACAAGACTTGTAAGGCGAAGTAACATCTTTGAGTCAATCAACTGACATAGCTGCACAGTGGAAACAAACTCTCTGCTAGGAAGTTCTTCCTCCAGGTCATATGTATCCTCAAAGGGAAGGCTGGACCTTTCAATACCAGAATACAAGGCTAAAGATAGAACTAGGCTGTCATCAGCATAACAAAGGAATTTCCTGACCCATCTAGTCTATCTATTGTTTTTTCTTTCAATGGAAAGCATGGTTACAAACAAAACAAAAAAGAAAGCAGTTTGGCAATGCCAGAGTTTTGCAGGAACCCAACTAACACATAATACCTTTTTCTCAGTCCAACGCTGAAAGGACTTCAAATCCTTTCTCACCTTCCAGACTGGAACGTCAACAACCTGGTAAAGCATTGCAAAAAAGAGCAGCACAAGGATCATTCCTAAACAGGTTCTAACAGAGAGTTCACAAACCTCAGCATGATTAAGCCAGGTCTGTGGCAGAACTCTGTCTGTCTGTTGGATGGGTGTGCAACAGTCCCCTCAGAAACACTGAAATTACATGTTTGGTCTCATCTTATTGCAGTTGCACAAGTGGGTGGCGAGGTAAAAGTGCAGATGGGTGCACCTCGATGGAGCAAAATAAAAGGATGGCAGATTTAAAGTGCCAGTAAGCATTAGAAGGACTTCAAAAGCTGTATCTATATCAAAATGGGCTGTGGCTATTCAAAAGTGTTCTTCAGACAGAAGTATATGCTCTGCACCTTCACTTTTCAGGATTGCCTAGAGCCACAGAAAGCAACAAGCCAGAGTCAGATGCAGTGATGCTCATCTGAGTGGGACAGCCACAGATGATGATGTCCAAGGCTGGAGGGTATGCAGAAGCAATGGTAGGTCAAACCCTACAGAACAAAGCAAGCTGACATCATCAGCCCTGGGGTGATTCCTGACTTTCCTTTCAAATCTGTTGGATTGACAGTGCAAGCCAGGGACAGGGAGGAAGAAGATGACTATCCAAACACTGTGTTTTTTTTCTAGAGTAGATACCTCAAATGCCTGCCCTATGAATGGGGATGAGCTCATCCCTTCAGCAGGAGATGCTATGGCCAGAGCAAATTGCCAAGGTGTGCTTTATATACCTGAACAGCTTCAAGTCTGGATCTGAAATATTTCAGGAAAGGAAGTAAGAAATACATTATTTCACTGAAGATTACAGCCCCTCCAAACAGAAAGATCCTAGCTGACATCTCTGGAGACTGAAAAGAGCTTTAGCAAAATCTTGTAGTAATACCTCTGTAAGATGCTGTTAATTTTTTCATGAGCAAGAAGCAAAGAACTTGAGGCAATAAAAATATATCAATAATTAGAACTAACCAGACATTGGTTAAATCTGAATGTCTTGTAGCAAAGGGTTACTCACAAACCTGGAAGGAGTTCACAAGGGAAAAGGAAGAACACTAATTCCTCCTTCAGTTTACAGAAATTTTGCAGCCCTCAAGCATGCCCACCCCTACCTGGCATAAACAGAAGAGCAATGCACTGGCCATGTCACCTAGGCAGATATTCAGAGCACAGCCTATAAACTCTCCTATACTACTGACTCACTGTGTGGAGTCATTGCAAAGAGACAGCAGATGCTTTAGGTCTGTCTGTGGAGCACTGAAACGCAACTCTTGAGCGAGGAGCAGCGGGATGTTTTCATGTTTCCTTCTGCAAGGTCTATTTTTATTGATTTAGCTAAGGGGCAAGGGAAAGATTGTTTTGCAGCTCTTGGACTATATTTTGGATTCCAGTTAATCAAGCGGCCAAGCAAAAGTACAACACATTCACATTCGGCACCTGGTCACAGAACAAAATTCAGGCACCATAAATCAGCAGCAAACAGATTAATTTTCATCCATTTCCACTCCTCAGATGATTCAGAAATTTAGCTTTAATACTCACAGACAAAGGAAGAACGTTTTTGTCTTCAGACAGATTACATTTCTCCTCAGAACTGAATATTTAAACATTAGTCTTTTTGAAGCACAGTGGCTCTATTGTAGGTACTTTTGTAGCACATACGGAAAGGGGAAGGTATTCAGAGGACCCATTCATTACAAGAAATTACATTTCAGATGTCAAAGATTAAAATAAAATAAAATAAAATAAAATAAAATAAAATAAAATAAAATAAAATAAAATAAAATAAAATAAAATCTAAGAGTTGCATACTGGTGAAGACTTAATGTCAGAACTATTTTACATGTAAAATACTTTATTCTTGCTATGTTTAATAAAGTGCTGAGACTATGTAACAAACGTATCAGTTCTCTGTGGATATCTAAAATTAGGTTTGGTAGTTCAGGATTTTTTTGTTAATATATGGATCCTATATGCAACTTACGCATGTTGGGAAGGAACCCAATATGGTAACATTATGAGTTACACGCAGGCTTTGAAAGTTGCAAGGCATGAGACTACAGGCGGAGCTATAATCTTTTCCACTATGGGCAGCCATCATACTGTGAACTGTTAGTTTTAGAAGACAAGAAATAGATTGACGATAGTTTAGCTGTTAAAGCATACATTTAAAGTGTTCCTTGATTTCCTCTTTAGTCCTAATGCTACAAGAAAAATAAAAGCTGAACAGCTTCTTAAACCCTCCTACACCAAAAACAACTGAGTCATTGATTTGACTGCTTGGACAAGACAGGGCAACCGAGATAGACTGCAATTTTTTGGGGACAAAGTGTTCAGAGAACTGATGTAGAAATAAATTTTTTACCTATTTGTGATAAATTAACATGTGACCACACTTCTCATTACAGAAAATACACACATAAAACATCAGCACACATTAAAGTTCCAACAGTATAGTGTATTAAAAAAGCCACAGAAAGACTCGTGAAATATATCTGTTAAACTTATCTTCTACCAGGATAAAGGAACCAAAATTATCCAAACATATTCCAAACGTTTATATTCAAGCAAACAGCTCTCAAATCATACAAAAATTTGAAAGCACGTCTGTTACAATAAAAAGGGTTACTTTAACACTTTCAACCTTACGAAATGTTCCTATTCAGTGTTCAAAGCACATGTGTAGTACTGAAAAAATACTGTTCTGAAATGCACATGATCCAATACTAGTCGTGTGTATGTACATATGTTCTAATTTTTGCACTGCTGCAGGTTGATACCAAGTTGCTAGCTTTCAACGCATGCCATCCACCTTTTACATATAAGAAACATTTCTCAGACATTCAAAGCAACACAGTAAAAGGAAGTCAAGCTTACAAGGGTAGTGATCTCAAATTTAAATTTCATCTGTGATTTAACTAAGTTTACTGAAAATAGGCATGCTGACATTCAAGGAAAGACAGCACATTTACAAAAGCTGAGCTAGATTTTAGTATTTGCATCAATAAATGGAAATAGTATTTCTTCAGTATTAACAGAAAACCCAAAGTAGTGTTGGGAAAACTCATTATGAAGAACAAATTTATTTATCATTCTACTGAAAGAATAACAAAGGAGAAAAATTAATTTTACAGAATACAAGTTCAGCAGTATGCAACTGAGCAACAAAATCGTGACATAAGTTGCTTTGAAAGTACTCACTTTTTATTGAAAATGGTATATTACAAACAGAACAAAGTTTAAAAGATACTTTTTTAAAAAACTTATATAATGTGCCTTAAGAGTCACTTTATCCATATAGATCCTGAAGCTGTAGCATAAGACCCATGATAGTTTGTCAGGCTAGGATTGTCTATATATAAACTATATCGCAACCACCACATAGTAACATGCTATTTTTATTTTCTGTAACAGCAAAAATGTTATCTCTATTACTGAGTTACAAAAGCATTAAAATTGCATTTTAAGAATTCCTACTAAAAATGTTTAAATATTAAATAGTTTAACATCTCTAAATTCTCTCCTTTTTTATCCAGCAAGTCACACGTACCAATATAATTCAGAAGTGCATTCAACGGATTTACTCCAAACTATCTACATCGCCTAACAGAGTGAATACAAGTAAAATACATATTTTTGAAGGCATTTATTCGTACAGCCTTTATGCTCATCTAATTGGCTTGCAACTATAAGAGAATCTCTGGCATGTCCCTTTAAATGAGTAACAGCTAAGACAACTTGTACAGATTTTAATTAAAGCACAAGAGTTATTGAAATAAATGATCCAAGGGCTCCTCTACAGCCCCCTGAGTGAAGAGATAATACAGATATAAGTATTTCTTAATGGAATGAATGCACCATGACAAAGCACTGAGCTACAAGGCAAGCAATCAAAATCCAGGTTTTGAAGACTTTTATACTTACCCGCCTACGGCAGAAGGGCAGGCCCTGCGCAATGATGCTGATGCTAAATATCTTCATCACGGTTTGGTGTGGTAGAGGGTCTTTGGCACTTTTAAGATCAACAGGAACCAAGCCATGGTTGATGGCAGTTTTCCCAGGTTTGGACATTTTATCACTCTCACTTTGTCAAGCCTACCAATAATTCAAGAACATTGCTAAAAACTTTGCTTCTAAAGTTGCATGATTTCTTTTTTCCTTTTCTTAAAGTTTCAGACTGGTGATTCAGCTCCCCACAGCCTGCTGCCTTTGTCTCTCAACCTTCTCCTGCCAAGTGTCCTGACCAGTCTGCTGCTCAGTGAAGTGCAAGCTATCCTAGTATAGACAGGAATTAAACTACCAAGGGGCAGGCAGACTGCTCCTGCCAGTCAAACAGCTGGTGGACCTCCCCTGCAATGTCAGAAGAGCCCTTCTCCAAAAAGGGATTTTCTGATTAAAGAAGAATAAAATCAAGACTGCTGCTCAGCCAAGCCAAAATGCATTCAAATGGACTTGTAGAGAAAACGCGAGGAGCGAGAGCGATGTGGGTAGCACCGTTTTAAAGCTCGCATGGTACT
>JBCJKH010006224.1:0-19434 GCA_039877255.1 Loriculus beryllinus | reverse complement strand
GGAGAGAAGAAAAATGCCCAAACTGGTACATCTGCAGTACCTGCCACACTGACCAATGCTGCTGGGACAGACCCATTGGTAGCAGCAGGTCCCCCTGGAGCAGCAGCTCCCAAGTAATTTGGGAACACTTCTAGCAGCAGTAGTCACTGCCCTTATCCTGACATATTTTGGGCTGTCTGGCCAAGTTAGTGACACAGACGTTGCTTCACAGTGGTCAAATCTCTCAGCTCATAAAATAGTAACTTGAGTTTCCTGCCTTTCACAAAGCCAGGAGCCCTTTAATATCCAGCTCATTCATGGAAGATAAAGATCTCTTGGCACAGGCTCTTTCCTCACTTGTAGGTTAATTTCATTGTTCAGGCTCTGCAGGGCACTTAATACATCTCTCCACTGTTAATCTCCAGCAAATTTTGCGACTGATACGGCTGGGTACCAGCCAGGCACTGCCAGTTACAGTGTGCATGGGGTTCTTCACTGGTATGTCCATTTTCTCTCACCTCCCATCCCAGCAACACACCATGGGATTGCACAAACCCTGCCTGTCATTCTGCCTCTTGCATCTATGACCTGCCTTGTCCACCACTGAAAACATGTCCAATGTTTTGCAGCATCAAGGAAGTTAATGACTTGTTAACAAGGGATGGGAACAGCAGTGGGACCCAAATGATGGGTGCAGGAGGTGGCATGTGCAGAAACTGCATGTGCCTGCAAGTACTAAGAGGGCCTAGGCCTTCTGGTTTTCCTTCACACTGCACAGCAGTGGTTAAAGCCAGCCAACATCAGGTGTGTCCTTGTGTTCTGCAAGATAATGGCACCATTCCTGTGAAGTCAGTACAGTTCAAAGAAATTTACCAGCCCAATTTTAATTAAAATTATAAACTAATGAACCAGGTTCCCAAGGAACATGGCAAAACGTCCCTCCCTGAACCTTCACAGCAAGGCTAATTGCATAGAGAGAAAATTAACAATCTGTGCTTTCGAACAAGTGTGGGAACCGAGCAGAGATCTCTGCATCTCCTTCAAAGGCCAAACTTCCCAAAATGCTTGCACACGTAGTCTTTCCCCCGTGGTTTGTTGCAGATATTTACCAGTTGCTTCCCATCAGTACTTAATGTGATCACAGAGACTGTTCAGTCCTCATCCTAAAGCTGTATCCCCTTTGCAGCTATCATCTTACCTCCATGATTCTGCAGAGCTCATTCAAACCTTCTGCTGCCTGCTAGTGGTGTAGTGCTTTTGTGTCAGGCTAGTAACTGAAAAGCCCTTTACTACAGTACCTCAGCCTTACACACAAGTGTAGTTAGTCATGGATGTGCCTTTGCAATTTGTAATTACAGAACTGAGCCTAAAAAAAGCACAGTCCTCCAAAGGACATCAATATGCAGAAAGGGTTTTGATCCAAATGGGGCCATTTTGTGTGCCCCTACATCATTCTGCATCTGGCCCTACAGTACCATGGCAGTAGTGAGAGCTGGAGCATTCCCATTGCTGGTTTTTGCTCCACTAGTACTTTCAGAGGCTGAGCATTATAATGCAGTGCTAAATAACAGCAATCATTAAAAAAAACAGGCCTCTGCTCTATTAGGCAGCTACAAGGACCCCTACCACTGCTCAACCAGTC
This sequence comes from Loriculus beryllinus, assembly GCA_039877255.1. NCBI lineage: Eukaryota > Metazoa > Chordata > Aves > Psittaciformes > Psittacidae > Loriculus > Loriculus beryllinus. The sequence continues at coordinate 17,813 of JBCJKH010006224.1, read as the reverse complement.
AGGTTTCTGTCAAGGCAGCATAGAGCTCTCGCACTGCTCCTGCAACTATGAGCTAATAGTGGCCAGAGTTCTGCAACCTCTCTGCAAAGCCTTGCTAGCAATACTGCCACCACCACCACACTCAGGAAGGAGACCTGAGCTTTCCTCAGCCTTTCCTGGTGTGGCCCCCACAAGTCTCCTCAGGTCTTGTTGCACAGGGCAGAAAGGGAGAGGCTGCATTCACTTTACAAAGCTGATGAGAGATTATCCTCAAAGCCTGAGCAGCCGGTCATTTTGCCTGAGGGAAGCTCTGGTCACCAAGCTTTGTGTGCCTGTAGGACCTGACCCTCAGCTAAGCCTGCCTTCAAGCTATTCAGTCCAAGCATCAAGCCCAAGCTGTCACCCAGGGCTGGCTATGCCTGTGATACCACAATAGCTTTAGCTCTCCCAGGCAAATGAATGAAATCATGCCAAAACACATATATTAATTCTGCTCCCAATCTATAAACCCAGAATGTGGGACAAGTTTTCCACCTCCTGAGCCCTGCCTCTTCATAACACCCCAGCTCCTGCTGGTTAATGGTCTCCATCTGTCATGGAGACAGTGGAACTGCCAAACAGCTGGGAAAACAACAGTTTTGGAAAGGACGCAACAGTGATCAGAAGAGCATGAACTTGCACTGTGACACTACTCCCGACTTGACAGAGTGCTAGCTACAGAGCTAGGGAGGTATTGAAGCAGAGACACTGCTGTCCCAGCCATTCCTGCAGAGCAGTATCCACCCTTCAGAACAGAAAGGCAGAGAGGAGCTGAAGAGTGCCAAATGGCTTCAACAGAGGCAAATAACACAAGGAAGCTCAGCATGTATCACCTCTGCATTTCTGAAATGCACTTGTTGCAGCCAGTCATGGGACAAGGGATGGACTGTCCCATCTGCTCTGCCTGGGCTCCCTGGGGACAAGGGATGGGGAGGTAGTGGGGGTGAGAAGACGAGCACTTCACAAGCAAGATGTTACTACAGCAACAGCAGGTTTGTTTCTAACCCTGTGACAGGCTTTCTTACACTTAGAGCAGCAGTTACAAACTCTGCTTGCAAGAGAAACATTTACTTCTTTTTCAGGAGTCAGTAGGCAGATGTACATGCAACACTGGGGGCAGAGCAAGGGTTTGTCCTGGGTAATTATGTCCGCCTGCAAGCACCACAGCTTTCTTCTGTTCTGCTGCCCATTAATTCTTACATCACTCGTCTTGCACTCCAGAGGAATGACCTCGGCAGAAACCTCTGGAAATATCTGGGTAACAAACTGATCCATGTTTGTCCTTTCTGATAAAAGAACAATCTTGCAAAACAGTAAAAACCCCACTTTACAGAGAAGTTCAGATTTATGGTTGTCTCATCCAGTAATTATATTCACAGCACTGCACGTTTCAATGGGTCTTGGTTTTTATTTCGCTTGTGTGCTTACCCCAACAATGGTTCTAACTCATTGCAGTGCCAGATGAACAAATACCAAAATATTTGTACAATGTCAAGCTACTGAGTCTCCCAGAGAACCAGAAAAATATGCAAACAGGTGATTTTCATCAAGTGACCTATTTCTCTAGAGAGAAATGTTTGTGATGTGGAAAGTTATTAAAACCAAGTTTCCATACATAAATTCACATTAATAACTTCAAGTCCTATCCTTTTAACTTTTGTCTGAAGCAGCAGTTCCTTAGCAAATTCAGTGCAACTTGACTTTGGCCTGTAGTACATAAGAAGATAACAGGTAGAGAAACAGCTTTGACTTGAATCAGCAAAAGCTTCCCAGTTTACCTCCTACAAGAAACAAGCCAAAAAGGAGCGCCCCATATATACATGCATACGATAGCTTTTCCATTAGCTAACTTAAAAACCAGAACAGAATTATACTATTTCACAGTGGAGTAAGTGTTACAACTAGCACCTTGAAAGTCTATTTCATTAAGTAAATTATAATGCTTGGAACATGACACCCATTAAAAGTAAATAAAGGCTTTTTCTTGTTTGCCCAATCCATAGCCTATAGTATACCACTCTGGCTGAAAACATAAGGTCAGCAAACATCTGCATATACAGAAGTACATTAATCTTATTCACACTGACATTTGTTTGCTGCTGTACCTGTGCATATTTGTGCAGGTACCAACACACCCCTCCAGGTAATGATACACGAAGGAGCAATGCACTGAGGTGTTTTAAAGAATGTCCACATAAATAAGGTTTTACTGGAAGTCAGGATGGTTTTCCAGGTTCATGTATGAACAGAATCCACAAAATAAGGCTTTGTCCTGGGCTGCCAGTCAATTCACTTGACTTTCTGCCAGTTCTGCCTGTCAAAGGCAATGCAGCTGTGCTGCCTGCAGAGCACTAAGCAAGGCCTTGGGCACAGCAGCAATTGCAGTGCTGATGGATGGACAGATCGTGCTGTTTGTCAACACCTGCGGTCATGCAGCAGGTCAGGACAGCCACTGTGCCATGGGCTGCTCTCCCTGGGTGCACAGCACAGCGGGGCAGCTTCCATCAGCTGCGGCAGGAAACTGATGTCAGAATATTTTAGGCTTGGCACCGTGAATGGAGGTAATAACCGGTATCATCACACAGGAGCTAGAAGTAGGTAGAAAGAGAAGCTTTGTGTGGGTGGTGACAGAAAAACAGCAGATTAAGGAGACAAGGATCAGAATCTGCAAATCACACAAAACCAGTTCTGTGTCAGGCAGGGAATAATTAACTTGCTCTTTTTTCCAGACAAGCAGCAGTGGCACTCAGAAACACCCTGTCTGACACCAGGTGAAACTGGACACCCATGAGGGTGTTTTGCTTTGAATTCAGTAGGTTTTGTGCATAATTTTGCCTTTTGGTGTACATTAATATAGCATTACAGATGGATCAAGTGCATATACAAATCTGCTGGCAAACACACAGAACTTAGGTAAGGGTCAGTGCCTGGGGAAATGATTCAGGACAGTTCTAGTGACAGACATCAGCCCCTGTGACAGCCAGGAGAGTTTGAGCATAAAAAAAGTTATTCCCCAGAAAATTTTTGTAGAAGAATTTACTGGTATTCCTGCTACCTTATTAATTCCCTGGATTTTTTCTTCCACACAAGGCTTTTGCACTATTACATATGTGCAACTGAAAGGGTGGAATACAGGAACAAGACATGAGGGAGGGAAGATCGGGACCAAGTATGTGCCATAGCAAAACACAAACAAAACCAGCTTGCTGGCAGGTGAGTCTCTCCTTCGTGGATCAATACAGGCCTGTTATTTCTGCATTACTGCCTAGGGTTTTTTTTAGTTTTGGAATGAGACCTTTTCTGAAACGCAATTGTGTCCCACCAGAATACCATTAGTGGAGGCTGCAGTGTTATGCAAACCATACCTGCATTTAATGGCTTGGCCATCATCTGGCAATGATCCGGCTGCATTTATCTGTTTTCTTCTGGCTACAGCACTGAGTATAGTTCTTTCTGTTCATCAAGTTGTAAAACAAAAGCTCAGTATTAAGAACCTGAAGTCCCTGACCTACACCTTACAAGCATGATGCATATTGCCAGCATCCAATCTGAGCATATCCCACCTTAATGCCATGTGCAAACCCGTCCTTCCCAGGCACTGCACCTGGTCCCAGGCCAGCACATGAAGAAAGCAGCAGCTCTTTTCTCTTTATACGTTAAATACAAGAACTCCAATTTCTGCAGTGCTTGTTTTCAGGACAAACATGTAAAGTAGGCACATGTACGGGGCTTGGATGGAGGCACAAAAAGGATTAGAGAAATCGACTCAAGAAAGCAGAAATCCAGGAACTTTACACTTTACCCTGTATGCTAGGAGCAGAGGTGCAGAGACTCATTGCGTATTTTCATACATGAGAGGACAAAATCATCTTGCATTTAGAAAAAATGATGTTTGGAGCCTGCTGGTTTTGGCGACTAAAGAAAAATGTATATACGTAAGAATACAAACTTTGAAGAAAACCCAAATGCAGGCAGTTATTATTGTGTCTGTTCAGGACTTATTTAATAACCCAGTGTCTGCAAACCGTAACTCAAACGTTTTCCCTGTCATACAACATGCCAGACCACAGCTGCATAAAAAAGAGAAAACCCATTATAAGTGACCAGAGCCACTGGAAAACTGTGGAAATATTGCCTCAGGCTGCTGCAAGGCCCTTTCCTGTGGAACAAATGTTTTGCAATTGTCTATTAATATTGTTCCTTGCTGGCAACTGGCGCTTCTACATTCTGGGGTTTGTGAAAAAGGCTTATATGTAGGCTGCTCAAAACTCTGAATGCAAATAGAGCAACTTTTCTTCCTCATTCTGATTTATTCATTTCTTCCCCCTCTCTCCTACCTCACACATCAGACATGGAAAAGAATGAGAACTCAGAAGCATGAAAATAATGAATATTCAGGAACAGGATGCAACTTGGCACAGAGGCACCATCACTGGATTCTCCATGTAATAAGGAACATTTCTTAACTGACATATGCAAGATGCTGCTAGAGTAATGCTTTAAAACATTTTTGCCACTATTGCATCAATAGTTCCTGCTATTATAGAGCAGCACTCCACATTACCGGGGGATTTTTTTTGCAATACCCTCTAAAGCATCAAGGGAATGATCAGAAATCTGCGACCATTTGAATACTGGAGCTGCAAAACCACAAAAACCTGGGAAGTTTGAGCCCATGTCCAGTTGTTCACCCCTCCCCCCTTCCTTCCCCAGGTGCTCCCTTCAGGGCTCTAACTCATCATCCCCTCCAGTGAAACTGCCCCTCTCCTGCCTCACAGCCCCATCTGTAACAAATGGTCACCCCCCGGGTCTCTGCTCTGCGTACTGGTGTTCATCGGCACACATGGCTTTTGAATGCGGACGAGCCAAGACCTTTGAGCTGAATAATTCACACTGTGATTTCTGCAATGAATTTTTCTAGGTAGCATACAACAGATCTGCAGGAGTGTGGAAGCAATTAAATCTGAGGTTCAGGGTAACCTCAAAGCTGATAACGGGGCCAGGGAAAGATTTCATATGAACAAAAGTTGTTCTAAAGTTTAAGGATGCTGGTTTGGACCCTTCCATAGTACCTGGGAGAACACAAACTCAGCTTGCCTATCCACCAGTATCAGCCTTGTCAGTTAGTCCTCATTTTTCCACTCACTGGAGAGTTAACAACCTTCTCTAGGTTCAAACACCCACAGGCCCTGCCAGGAAATACTCTACTGAAGTTTTATTGTTAACTTTCCCTGCCAAGCGTAAGTCTGCCAGCAGTTCCCTTGTTGGGGCCACCAAAAGGAGTGACACTCAAAGGGGTGTACACTGGAAGGGTAGCAAAAAGCTCAGTTCCAGCCTGCAAGCCCTTAAATGGAAGCCCGTAAAGACAATACAGTGTATTGAGCTGGTAAAGCCAGTTTCAGTCCTTTAACACCCCGCATGCACAGAACAAAAGCCATCCTGCTTCCTGGTTGCACACCCCCAGCAAATGGACATGCATGGTCCACAGTTGCCTTATGGTACGTAACTTCCCTGCACCTTGACTGCAGTTAAAAACAGATGTGGCTTTACCATTGTGTTCTTAACTTATACAGCACAGAGGATATAAGCACCAGTGGTTTTAATGAGAAGGTATCTGGCAGCAGATAATAGCAGTCAATATAGGGAAGGCAGTGGTCTCACAACTGGACCAAGATAAGCAGAAGTTCTGGGGCATCAAAGATAATTACCAAAGGTTTAAAAGAGAAACATTATTTCCAGGGCACATCCTAGCCACTGTTTCAACCTGCTTTGCTTGTCAGCTCAGAGCAGGATTAAAGCAGCAGAGCAGGAAAGAGCAGCAGGAGACAGGAGCTAATGAAGATCTGATTCACTGAGCTGGGAGGCAATGGAAAACCTGGAAATAACAGGGCATTTTGAAGGGCAAGAACTGTAATAAAACCAAAACAGTGTCAGGAAACACAGGGATCTTCACTACGGCAGCAAAAAATGGAAAACCAAGAGCTGTGCAGAAAGTGACATCCGTGTCATCTCATGGCAGCTGCAAACTGCACACACTACCGTATACCCCTACAGACAGCTCTCATGCTGCCATCAGGGACAGGTTCTCCTGCCTGCAGGATGTGATCTACAGCAATACAGGAGCACAAAGGCAAAACCAGAGACATTTGACAGCAACAGATGTCAGCAAAATGTGAGTGAAGTTTCTGTTTCCACAAGTCCATTGCAGAATCACCATGTCAAGCCGCAGATTTCTTTTGCGGCAATTCATTATTATTTTGAGCCCCAGTTGTGTCCCTCAGCATGCTTGCTGTCAGCCCCGCATGCTCCACACCACCTCCTGTGAGCCAGGCTTCTGATGGAGCCACAGTGGAGAACCAGACGTGGGGCAGACCTCCCCCACTTGCTCATAGAGCAGTGCTTCACACCTGGGCAGCAGGAGCATTTGTAACATCAGAAGGCTTTCAGACACATGAGCAAAAACCAGCTTTATACCACCCATGAGAAACTAAAGCACAAGTGTGCACAGGACGGAGAAATCAAAGAGAAGACCTAGGAACCTCGATGAAGACGGTTAAATAAAAACAAATAAAAAAGAAGGCAATGCTAACTAGTGTGGGCTGCAGAGTTCAAAGCTCCTGTCCAGTCCGGATGCTTCCAGGACCAGCCTGCCCGGTACCCAGCAATACACCATATCACAGCCCAGACCCCTTGCAACAGCTTCTCTCCTGTGTCCTCCTGGCAAACATCTACCCACAGACCTGCCCGTGCTCAGCTAATTCACAGGCAACCCATGCCCCAAACCAGCTCCAGCACAGAGCAGGGGTCACCAGCATCCTGCCATGCCCTGCTTCCCAGGACGAGAAGGGAACCTCTTGCTCTCCCAGGCAAAGCAAGCCCTTAATAAAGCAACAGGAGCAGGGAAAAGTCAGAGCAACAGAGATGTGAGGAAACCTCTTACACAGCAGAATTGCTGGCAGCTCCAGACCACAGGGACCTTTTGCAGCACCAGACCACAGGGACCTTTTGCAGCACCAAGAGCTGCCAAGCTGCTCTGTGCTGCACAGCTCAGGGAAAGCTGAACCCAAGATGAAGAGGAAAAAAGTTCCTGGTAGTGTTAGGAGAATGTGCACATCCAGCTGTTGGGGGAGGGAGCCCTGTGAAGTTGCACAGCCCAGAGCTAGATGGAAAGGTGGAACAGTGGCCAGCACTGAGCTTGCAGAGACAATTTACCAGTAAATAACACTGGGGGTTTTAACCATGCGAACGAGAGCAAGGAAAGAAGTGAGGCTGTGCCACACTGATGCTGGGGCAGAACTAGAGATCTTCGTGTCTGTAAGAAGGAAGCAGTTTTAATTCCTGCTCTCTAGAACAACAGTGATGGGCACAGGAAAAGGCAGAGGCTGCTGGGAACAGTTATGAAGGAAATAACCACATCAGAGGCAATAGGAAAATTCTGAAGTTCAGCATGCTAGACAAGGGGAAACTAGGCAGCAATCACCCTGGAGAACCAGAAGCCAGCACATTGAATCACAAACCTGACAGCAAGGATTTCCAGCAGAGCCATGGACTCACATCACATCAGATGTCTAAGAGAATGGCTTTCCAGGTTAAACACAGGTAGATTCATCTTGAAAGTCAAGGCTACGGTGGATGAGCAGCTTCCAACAAAAGCTTTGTGTTATCCTGAAGTTTTCAGAATCTGGGGCTATATGGCTAAGAATGAGGGTCTTGTTTTCTGCCTCCTTAGCCCCTCTGCTCTCCCAGAGCTGTCACATCAGCAGCCCCCAGTGCAGGGGCTGAAGGAAGACCTGGGGAAGCACAGGGGCCCCACTGGCATGAGCAGGGTAGGATGGGACCCAGCTGGTCCAGGTAGGTGCAGAAGAGGTCCAGGCAAGGGGAATGTCCCTGGCACTAGAATACATCTCTGCCCACTAACTCCAGCTTTGCACACTGCAGAGATGTGTACATAGTGAGGGTGCTGCCCACCGGCTGGGAAGGGGCTGCACATCCTGTGCTTCACCCTCTGGGGGAGAGAGGGACTTTGCCAGCACTTACTGGGCTGCAGCTCCCTGGAGTACTCTCCAAAGAGAGGTAGCACTTTTCTGGCAAGGAACTGAACCTGTCAGGCTCAGGAAGTTTTGGGGATTCAAGAGGGGGCAAGTCAAGACTCAGAGATGCATCAAGCATCTCCAGGCTCATGGCATGTTTTGGGAGACCCTAAAGAAGTAGATAACACCCACAGTACAAAGCAGAGCTAAACCCCCAGCCTCAGAGATGGAGCAGTGGAGAGACTTCCTGGAGACACAGAGGACCTGTTTCAGAGTTTCTTGCAATATCTCAAGACATACTTAAAACTGCTGAAGTAAAAAGCAAGACTGAAATCAGTGCTTTCAGTCGCACCCACCACAGGGCACAGCAAGAGCAGATAAATCAAATAACAAGGTTTAAAACAAATTCACTCATGCAGGATATCTGTATTTACGCTGTTCAAAGAGCAACCTTACTCTGATTACAGCAAATCACTGGTTTAGGGGTACAAAAAACTTTCACCACCTCTCCATTACATTAAGATCTGGCAGTTCCACCTCCAGTTATTGTAAAGCCCTCACTCCCGCCTTCCATGATATTCACAGCACTGCATGATGCTGCTGTCACCCTGTTGTGTACTCACCCAGCCATCAAACTGGTGATCCAGAGGAACCCCCACCGGTCTCACACCTTCACTTATGGAAATGAAACTGAGAGAAGTGCTTATATACTAATGGGTATCTGAACAGCTGGGAGTAAGAGGAGCTGTTTTGGCTGGTGTTGCCACAGGAACAAATTGATATCATCTGGCCACAATTAAAACTTGGGCTCTGATACTGTTGGGGTTTTTATTTCCCTAAAACAAAATCCCCCGTCAGAACTGTGGGAGCCCGTAGCAGCTTCCATATAGGAACAGCACAGGCCAAGCCCTGCTGTTTATGAAAGGGGTTACATCATCTGGTTGCGTGAGATGATATGTGATCAGGTTTGAGGATCTGTGGATTTCCTCCTGACCTGGTGATCAAGGAGAGGGTGGGTTTGCCTTCACATTCAGAGCTGGCTAAGTCGGAGAACACCTGTGAAGATACCAAAGCACTCTCCCCATCCACAAAGGCACTCATGCTTGCTCCTAGACCATCACAAGGGTGTTGTGCGAAAATGGTGCAGAAAGTCCTGAGCAGCACCTGACAGGTGTCAGGCACGCAGGAAAGGAGAGCACTATCCTTCCTATGGCTTCTGCACGTGGGAAACATAAAACCCTCAAGCTCAGCACAGTCATTACTGGTGCTGCAAAGCCCTAGACAAAACAGATGAAATCAGCTGGCAATGGGCAAGCCAACAAAACATCTGCTTGTCCCCATGTGGTGTGCGAAAGCAGGGCTGCCGGATTCTAACATCTCAATGGCATGAAATTAAAGCAAAACCACCTGGTGAACAGTTAAATGGTGTTTTTATCTTACAGAGAAATTAAAAAGTATCTATGGCTTTTGTTGTGTGCAGGAGGAATCTCTTTGTAAGTTGTTAGCAATTAAGGAAAACACAATTGAACCAAAGAGCCATGTTGGGTTTAATTTTGAGATTTTGGTGTTAGATTGCAGGTTTAATTGAGAGGTAAGTGCTGGTTCTTCTGTACCCTCTGCATCTCAGTGTGCCTGTTGGATCTAGGGATGAGCCCAATGCTCTATTTCAAACTTACACAAAGCCATGGCCACGATGAACCCCACTTTGACCTTGGGGTGCTGCTGTCACTTGGCCACTTGCTGCTGCCACATGGTCAGGAAGGGAGAAAGTTCCCTCATGGGATCTCGGCACTGCCCAAACCAGCCTACCTCTCTTCTCTGCCCAGGCAGATACAGGGGCTGCCTTCCTTGCAGTTGTTTTGATATGATCAGGCAACAAATTATTGTTATTCACCAAAATTAATCCCATTCCTCAAAGCTATTAAAGGGCGGCTGCAGTCAAAGGTGACTGAGAATGTTGCTGGTGGAAACAGCCAGCAGCGCTTTATATGACCCAGGGATGGTGTAGACTAAGACGATGAAGGAGGTCCTGTAGCACCTCCAGTGGTCTGTTGTTCAGGACTTGAAAGAGGCCAGGGATCCCTAACCACTGCTAATAGTTGTTATGTTCTGGCAAGAGTAATTAGGAACTGAAGGGGACTCAGAGACACTGACTGTAAAGGGCCAGTTAAGCTGCACCTTTTCTGCTTCATTCACTTGACTGCCCCCGTTTTCATTGTATCCACCCCTCTAGGATGTGGTTTTTAATCCTCCAAGCTGATCTATCTCTATGAATATTCACTGTCAATAATACACTTAGTATTGCTGCCTAAATATCCTGAACCTGCTATCAATCTTACATGCTGCGTTAATCTTACACATAGCTCCTAGGACTTCATCTAAAATGCAAATGCAAAATATGTAAAGAACCAGAAGGAAATAATGACGTCAGCAAAAGCTGATTTACAGTCTCCCAGTTCAGCTTCATATTGACTTTGCCATCCTGGATTTTGGAGCATTAACTCATCAGGCAGCATCTGTTTAAAGTCCGCACATTACTTACGGAGAAACTTATAAACTTCACATGTATATTGAGCAAAAGGATATGGAAACACAGTGAGTCAGACCAGTGGTGCATCTCCCCAGCAAGTATAAGGGAAGAGTAAGTGTCCAGGGAAGCTTGCAGAGATGACTCCTGAATGTCCTCCCCTCTGCTGACACTTGACTGGGGGTTTATTTGAATTAGTGACCACCAGGTATTTTCTTCCATGAGTGCAATGAATCAGTGTTTTGAATCCCTGTAAAGTTTTAGTAGCCTCTATGCCACATAGCAGAGAGTTTCACAGCTTAGCTACAAATTTTGTAAAGGAGTTTCTCCTCATTTGTTGTTGCAAACAGGGCTCTGCTAGTTTTACCTGATGCCTCCAAACCTCATATGGGAAGAGGCAGAGGATAACTGTTCCCTATTTGTCACAGCACTCAGCATCTAGTAGATTCTGTAATATTCTCCCTGGATCATGTAGTTTTGCAGTCTCTAGGACCATCCTAACCTACTGGAGGGGAAGCCGCTCAAACCTGAAATTATCATTGCAGTGCACGTGTGTGCCTCATCCCTAACAAACCACTTCATTGGGGTGACAGTGCTGGTGCATGCCTTTGCGCTGGGTGATACGCAGGTACAGGAATTTGCTGAAGCAGGAGCAGCTGGCGTGGCACGGCACACGAAGGCTGCTGCAGCAGAGTGCTCCCCAGTGTGCACACACTGAGCTGGCTGCCACCCCTTCTGTGTGCGGAGATAGCCTTGTCCCTTGTGTGCTCCTGGGACTGGCAATGAGCAACAGTAACCCTGGGCAAAGAGAGAGGTTGGCTGTTTGCACAGCAAGCTGCCCTGAGTTCAGGGTAGACTGAGAACCAGAGGGTGTTCCTGAAGCTGGGACGTCACTCACCACTATTTTACACATCACCTTGTTCATATTTCTTCTTCTATAATGAAATAGAAAAATAAGAGGGGCAAGAACGCTTTTGTCATCAGCTAAAGGGGAGAAACAATAGCTCTGCTCACTCTGTCACCACCCGGCAGAGGCTGAATCACCATCACAAGGCAAATTATCCTCTTGCCTGTTGCTCAGCTCCTTCATCCTGGTGACTCATTCTGGAACAAGGACAGGAGTGATGCTACATCCTCCTCCCCCTATTCCAAAACGTGAACAGAATAGCAACCGTGGTTGGGATCATCCCAGGGCAGGGGACAGTGAGCAGAGCTGGTGAGGGCATCAGAGGGCTCAGAGGGCAGACACGCTGTGCAGGAGGAGGTAGGGCTGGCACAGGCACTGGGGCCCCGGCAGCCTCTGCCCACAGCTCCAGGCGTGCAGTGGTTCTGCTGGTTCTGCAGCCTCTCCCAGAGGTTGGCTTTCTCCTCAACTAACTCCGCCAGCCTGATACAACGCATAAAAGCTTGTCTTCCCCTGCTCAGCAAAGGTTCACCGTAAGCAGTAACATTTCTTCTGCCTTTCCTTGGTGAAGAAATGAAGATAGATTGGGACTGTACATGGAGCCAGCAGAGCACCATCTGCTTTGCAGGTAGAATGGAGGAATGCTCCTCTCTGCAGACTGTTTTAAACAGATTTTAATGGGCTATGGGTGCCCACAAGGAGAAGTGAACCTTGTCCTGGTCTAACACAGCTCTCATAGCTCATTCTGGAGAGCAGGTGTGACAATGAGTCTCTGACCACGGGCTGAAGGCTTTCCTGGAGGGGTACAAGCCCCGTGCTTACCCCTGGGCTGTGGGCAGCTGGGCTGGACCCCAAACTCAGCACCGTATGCCATCCCTGGAGCACATCCATCCTGTCACAGAGCTAGAGAGGCGACATCTCACCTGGCACATGATGCGTTGCAAAACAAGTTCTGGTGGTTTCAAGTTAAGGAAGCTCAAAACAGCCTGACAGGGGAAAATACATCTCCAGAAAAAGGGTACCATATGTGCCTGCCAGGCAGGGCTGCTCTCGCTGCCGCAGCGAGGCTTCTTGTTACTCATCAGCAGTGAAACACGCTGCCAGGCTGGTGGCAAAGAAACATTGCATTACCAAGATTAGACACAAAATGTATTTTATGGGGAGGGCCAAAACTACTCTGAAGGTAATGAGCTTCACAGCATGCTGCCTTTCGGAGCACACCGGAGAGCAATTCCTCCTTCCTTCCAGTGGCTTTGCTGTTACCAAGGAGGTACCCAAGATTAAGCCGCTGCAGGGGACATGCGAGCACCCAGTCACCTGCAGGTTCAAGGGTGACTTGAAGCCCCGGGTGATGCTCAACTGAGCAAGAGCATCTCTTGCAACAGGGCAAGGAGGGAGCACGCACAGCCCTCAGCTGACCCGTGTCAAGGGCAGCAGCACCTCCACTCCCTGCCTGCCCCAGCTGCACTCTGTCAGAGGAACCCTAAAACCCAGCTCCTGGGCACTGTTCGCTTGCTGGGTGGAACGCTCTGGAGGAAGGATCCGCTCTGGCTTAACTCTTCACGTTTGTGCCTCTCCCATGTCTCCTTCCCGGTCCCCACAGCCGCTCCTCCCCCAGGCTTCCTCACCTCCATCACCACCCACTGCAGCTCCGCTGTACGTGCTGTGCCTCGTGGAGGCTCGCAGGAGTGTGGCACATGGAGCTGAAGGAGGAGGCAGCAGGCGCCACAAGCTGCTATGGGCTAAATTAATTGTTGAGGCAAGAAGAAGGTCATTGCATTATCTCATTGCTAACAGAAAAGTTCAGGCAGGTGAGCTTTAAGACACACTGGAGGTGCTAGCAGTGATTACAACTGTCAGACAAGTATTTTGTGGCAATGAATAACAAAAGAACAAGGATTTTCACCAGGATTTTTAAGCTTGGGGAAAAAGGTCTTTTATTCATTTTTTCTTACACACCTTCCCTCCACAAAGGCGGTCAGGATATCCATGTACAAGCATTTGCTGGGAAGGAGAATGTCTTCATTTTGCAGCCTCTGTGCAAACCCCTCTGCGTAAGCTCCTCTATGTATCGTGATACCTTTAATTGTGCCTGCTATGTTCAGAAATCACCTATGATTTCATACAAACCATATAATGTAAGGCACAAGAGTTTCAGAGCTGTCAAGCTCCAGCGCAAGCCTCCATGAGCTGCAGAGCAGCACTGCTCCCTCTCAGGGTATTTTCTGAGACGCGCAGAGCAAGGGAGAACCTCTCTGCAGCATCGCCAGCATCACTGCAAGGCTGGAGCGGGGAATACTACGTTCATGAGGCCACCTGTCCCTTGGGGATTAATGGCACTCTCATGTGCTGGTGAATCATTAAGCCCAGGAGAAACGGTTCTCCCACAGTAATTGTCTTCCCGTTGTGCAGTGGTGTCTGCTAATAGCACTGACAGCCTTCGCCTCTGGGAAGCTTATAGTGTCAGAGCTAGAAAATGGGTATTCACGTTCCTCCTGACCCTGTGCGGACTTCAGCCTCTCTGGATAGCCAATTTTATCCCAGTAAATAACAGGCTTGCTTAGAATTATTATAAACAGTCTGATAAGTAAGCATAAATGGCAGGGCTGCTATTATACCAACGGGTTATGTTGGTACTACAAACCGGTGCTGAAGCTGCAGCAGCAGTGCTGGGGTCACTGGGCTCCCAGACAGCACATCGGTGGTGCCCACTGCAGAAGTTCACTCTGAGACATTTCATATTGCTCTGGGATGTGTTTTCATAGCTATTCATTGACAGTATTTCCAAGCTATTTAGTGCAAACAAAATAAAGTGAGAGTGTTTTACACAGAAGACAGCTCCCACAGTTTGTAGCTGCTGCAAGGCTCTTTCAGCCTTTGAGTACTAAGGGCTCATCAGCACCTTTGAAGACTGGAAACAGCCTTGGAGGGTGCAGAAGACTCAGAGAAGATGTCACAAGTCTGAGCAGGGCGCTCAGGGGAGCCTGCTGAGCCTGAACTGCCTGTGCCTGCAGGGCTCCAGTCCCAGGCAGAGGAAAGGTTACAGAGCAGAGGACGGGGAACGTCTGAAGTCCTGCACAGTCCCAATGGAAGATGCTGCAAACACTGCTGGGGACAAGACAGAGTTGTACCTGAGCAAACAGTGTGGTCGAGCCCATCCTGCACAGCTGGTCTGTGGGAACACCAGGACCCATCCCAGTCCTGTGGCACTCGGTGCTCAAATGCGTGTCTGGGTGCTTGGTTTAGGAAACCTGGGAGAATCTGACAGCAATACCTGTGCATGGGGATACCAAACTGCGGGTCCCTGCCTTATTGCAGCACCATGCTTTCCCCAAGCACAGCACTCCAAATAAAAGGCAGTGGCATGTATCACACAGGTAAGACATTCCCTCTCTGAAGTACTCTATCACAGCAGCTCAGACAGGCCTCCCCTCACCTCCCAGATGTTACACCTCCAGGGCAACACTGCATGCCAGAGCTGCCACCTCTGTCCCCAGCAGTGCAAGGAGCAGTCAGGGAGAGCCGAGGGCCTGCACTGGGCCAACAGACACAGGAAGGGTTCTCCTGCCCGAGCACTTGCCTGTGTCCTGCAGCTGTACCAGTCTGTTCAATCAGAAACCTGCCTCTCCTTGCAAACCCGGCAGGGCAGGAACTCTGCGGTGGAGGGGTGCGGGTCTGGCAGGTCTGTGTGCTCCCCGGCGAGCGGAGTGCCTCTGCCAGCCTCGGGGCCAGGAGAGGGAGCATGGCAGGCACTTAGCCCACATGGGCAGATCTACTCATCCGTAGGGTCCCTGGGCAGCCCAGCCTCCCCAGCACGCGTCTCAGGGGTCTCTTTTCCCCAAACGGAAAGGCATTTACGGTAACTCCTGGGACTGTTATTGCTCCCCCTGAGCCTGCTCAGGAAATATCCATACTTCTCTCATGAGTACAAGGGCTGCAGATCTGCTTCCTTGGGGCGAGCAGGCTGACGCTGCCAGCTAACTGCTCCAGCCGGGAGAGCCTGGAGCTGCAGAGAGAGAAGAGCCACCAAACCTTCTGTGACTCACACCGAAACCATGAGTTGTCTGCGTTCCCAGCCAGGCCTGTGATCGGGCTGGAAGAGGGCTGCTTCTAAAGGGGTGGGGGAGTGAGAAGGACCTGGTTATCAGGAAGGTCACAGCCCCAGCGACGTGACCCGCAGCTCATCCCCAAGGACACAGACTGCCAGGATGGGGGAAGCATCTCAACAGCCGTGCCTGCAGTTCCCCCTGGCTGCTCAGGGGCTGCTGCTGCTGCCGAACCTTCAGTAGGTTTTGCCACTGACACCACTTGTACCACCTCCAAAATCAGGTCTTTTAAGGAATGCGATGCTTTACGAGTTCTGCCGTAGGGGTGCGATGTGCGCTGTTGCGGTTACAGTTTAACACATCCACCACCGGTGACCTGCTGGCTAAACATCCAGCCCTGCCCCTTTGCTGCCTTCGCTGCCAGGAATCCTCCGAAGCAGTTGTGGTTGCTTTAGGAACGCTGTTATTAGCTCCAGATCTCCTGCCTGCCCACCGCGGCGCTGCAGGAGCTCCCGAGAGCTCTCCCAGCACGCTCCGGATCAAAGCGTCCGGCTCAGCGCAAAGCACTCCTGAGAGGGGATCTTAAGGAGTGTTCCAGCCAAGTCCTAAAAAAAGCTCATCTGCTTTCATCCTCACCGCGGTCTAACAGGCGTCTACAGGCCCCTGGGTAATTCCTTGCTGATTCCCTTTCTCTCTGCTGTATCGAACCAGGGTGGATCCTGTGGAAAAGCACATTTCAAAGGCAGTGACCTTGGCAGTCCCATCCCGACTGGCTGGGAGCTGGGTAGGTGGGAAGGAGGCAGCGCTGGGGTGGTGTTTTCCAGGAGCAGGAGCTCAGCCTGGCGGGCATCCCCTGGCAATGCCAAGCACAAGGGCTGTATCATATGTCCTGCCTCCTCAGAGACCTGGCTATCAGCTGGGCTGGGAATTCGGGCACATTTTTTCCATCTCTGGGACAGAGTAAGCATGCTTGGATTTCTTCCTAAGGAAGCACAGAAGAGGGGAAACAACAGTCAGAAGATACAGTCCTCCAGGGCACCAACATTTCCCTGGAATGGGAAAGAGAAACTCCAAGTTTTATTCTTGGATACCAGGACATCTGCCTCACTTCTGCTTTCCTGGTGCAATTCCATGCACATGCCAGGCACACACCACCACTGAGCCCAGGCTAGGACCACCTCAGGCCCCGATTACTCACAAGTAACAGCATTAGCAGCAAATCCTCCATCCCACAGAAGACCAAACAGTGCAAAGCAAAGTCTCAGTGCTGCTGGGCAGAGCTGTGTGCAGTTGTGCACCTTGGGCCAGGTTAACTCCCCAAGGCAATGTGAGAGACTCAGGCATAGGGCTTTGTTTGGGAATGAAGCTGATGACTTTCAACACCATGCAGGACATGTGGCATTTTGATGGCATGCATGTTCCAGGAGAGCATCACACCCCAGACAGCAGCACTGAAGGCCTTCTGCCCAGAGCAGCTCTGAAGTGGCCACATCTGGAACGAACCCCAAACATGCATGTTGCTGGTGCTCCATTCTTCACTCTGAGGGATTTCTGGAGCAATTCATCATGGGTTTCAGTTATGGTGCAAACCAGAGCATGGCTGCACCAGATCAAGAAGCCGCAGAAGCATCCGTGTGCAGGATCCTGCCGCAGGCTAGGGACCCGAAACGGGTGGCACAGGGTCAGCTGCAGCAGCCAGCACCACAAAGAGCCTTTCACGGTGTCAGGCGAGGCTGGGCTCAGCCTGATGGTGCAGTACCAGCCTGTGCATGGCTGGCAGCACCATGTGGCTCTGCTCCACCTGCACTTCGTGCTGGCAGCCCCATTGGCTTTGGCAGATGCATTGCCCCTTGTTCTCATCTGCTGGGGCTGAAAGAGACCTTACCAAGGCCCAGGGACTGTTGCTCATCTCTGCCCAGCACTCAGGACATGCAGTGCTTGTGGCACCCAGCTGGGCCACAGCACCAACACCCATTGCATGTGTAGTGGGACTGCAGGGAATACACAGCTATAAGGCACCACATACGGGGCTTCAGGGGGTGCCTGGCCTTGCAGACAAGCTAGCCTCACCTCCTTGGGCTGCACTGGGGAGAGGGATGAGCAATGGCTCAATGCTTAGAGCCAAGAAACATGGGTATCTGCCTGCCACAGTTCCACCACCTCCTTCACGTACAAGGCCAGGCTGATGCATTAGAGAGGCTTTGCTGCATGCTCATACCAGGCGCTGGAGACGCACTGCCAGCTCCCCTCTGTGTGCAGAAGGCAGGTAGCTGGGAGGAACCAGGGGT
>JBCJKH010006218.1:0-24181 GCA_039877255.1 Loriculus beryllinus | reverse complement strand
GCCGAAAGTCAAAAACACAGAGCTGCACCAGCTACTAAGAAGGAGAAAAAATGACTGCTACTGCTGAACCCAGGACACAAGTAAAGACCATTACCCTCACGGGCTCAGAGAATATCTCCTCTGTCATCAGTGTTTTGGGAGTAATTAACTTGATAGGACATTCAAAGGCTTTCAGTGAATATTCAAAATGGTACCATGTTTTTACTCAGAACATACTGATTGCAAAAGGAGGAAGAGGTCAAGCTACTATACAATCAGAGGTGAAATGTTTAACCCCACTATCCAGATATATGCCCAAAATCAAAACCATGCTCAAAATACATTTCAAATTCTAACAAGTTTTTAGGTGAACAAATTAAAACCATTCAACCCTCGCATCCTTTGGTACACAGCACAACCTTTTCCCCTTCCTATGAGTAATAGATGCATTTTCTAGTAGCTTGGAACAACTCCAGCAGAAAAATGCTGTTCAAGAAGTGCTGGCATAGGTTTAGGTCTAACAGTTTGTCTAAGGTACAAAAAGAATGCATGGCATCCATCCATGCCTGTAGTGTCTTTATGCAACTGTTTTCAGTAATCAGATGTGTGTTAAATGATGCAGATGATTGCTTTGCAAGTTTCTGTGTATACTAAGGGCCCTGAAAAATAGATTTTAATTGATCCCAAAGTTTTAGTTTTCCATTTTATGTGTTAGGGAAATTTTTATTGTACCTTTTGATGGTATTAAACACACATTTATGCTTAAAAATAAAGAAATTTAGTGAGCAATGAACTGGACAGGTCCTACTGCCATGAGAAGTTCTCCAAAGAGTCTGCAAAGGTGTGTCAGGAGCTGATTCCATGCATCCACTGGCACCAACACCAATCCCAGAGCATCAGCATCAGGAACCTTAACCTCATGTTTGTTTCATCCTACAGCCCTGGATCTGTTTACCGAAGGTGGCATCTGTGAGCTTGTATCCCACCATGGTTCCAAAACAATATAGTGGCATTTCATCATCCACTAAAAAATGCTTTGAATTAGCTGATCTACTTTTTGCTGCTAACAAAAATATCTGAAGTCAGGGACTGTGTGGTACCATGCCCATCAGGCCTTTTAACCTTTTCCTGAGTTGCAACGTTTTGTTGTGGTCATATGCTCCGAAACACTATCGCTTGTCATAAAGTTAGGCTTAACGGATGAAAATTCTTCCTCCTGGCTTTAAAAATGTGTACATCATTACATCATTTGAAGCAGTTTCTTTTCTTTTTTTTTTTTTTTTTTCAATTCTATGTGTTTTTTTGTCAAATCAAATTACTAATTCTGTTTGATTTAGTCAACAAAGCCCAGCATCTTTATCTCTTGTGGCAAACATGCCAATTTTTAATGAATTGGTTGATTATCTGGCAGTTTATGAACTGTTTTTGCTGAATATATCAATTATAATTACTGTGTAATCAAATCTGCCAATCATGTGACATTGGGTTAGTCCACTGAACAAATGCAAAGAAAAGGCTGTGATAGAAAAGCTACTTGGTCTATAGTACTTCCCATGATAAGAGAAGAACAATTCCTTTGTAGAGCTAATCCAGAATAATCTCTTTCTGTCATGAAAGCTGTATCTTGTCTGGCATACCTCTATTCACAAAACTAGACTATGATGTCCTCTAATTATTTCATTGGACATAAAAGCTTTCTGCAAACAACTATGAGAAACACACTCCTGTCACAAGAAGATACCAAAATAGAGTAACATCAACAAATATGGCTGTCAGCTGTGACAACATTTTGTCAGATTTATCTCCCACCAAAAACATTTTTCTCCCAGTCACTAATAGAATATGCTTTCTGGGAGGATTCCCTCCCAAAACCACCAATGTCCCCAAAATCCAGAGTAGTCTGTACATGTTCTTCTGCTATAGAGAGCTGTTCATAAAAGGATCTTTCATTCATTCTTCTTTGGAAACACAAGGCAGTATTTGAGCTACTGGTAATCTGAAGAGCAATTCCAAGCCAAATACACTTCTAAATTATTTTGAACCACATTTCATCACATCTGATGCCAAGTAGGCTGTAAGACATGTTGACACATGACCCTGGTCCTCCAGGTATTTCTAATGAAATAAATTTCTGATTTATAGTGAAAAAATATCATATCTGATCAATGGTATATGCATAGAATGCCCTGTAATTCCTCCTTGAATATACAGTTTCTCCACTGTGGGTTTGTCCGTAAACCCACATTTCTAGATCATTGTTTCAGAAATCTTGGATTGGTTTGATTGTGACTATGATAAATCTTGTAGCCAGCACTGTTGAGGACAGAGCAGTTGTGGGACTGTAGTTGCAGAGTAGTTGCAAGTAAGGATTAGAGAACTTCCTGAAGCTGATTCTTTTATCATCTGTGTGTCCTCATCCCCTTGAACACAAGACTGCCAAATTTGTCAGGTTTTCATCAGATCTGTGTTTCATGCTTTTCATATGATCTGTGTCAGCAATCTATCAAATATACAGAGAAAAAAATATGATACAGTGACCATCACATAGGACATTTTTATCTCTTCTCTTTCACATGGACACAATGGAAACAATCTTAAAACTTGTAAGAACATTCTCTTTTCCTCTTCCTAAGTTTCTTTGAACGTGGAAAGAAGTAGGAAAAACAGTGCTCTGCCTCTGAACTCAGTTGTTCTAGTTGGTAGTTCATGCTATAGAGAAATCTGCTTTCATGAATTGTCTCAAACCTTGCACCAACTCATGACATCAAGTGATACGTTTTATACCTCCTACTTAATAACACTACTGGCAGAATCCTGCAAGGCTGAGAGGTGACTGAAGAAAGAGGGAAAATGTTATGCATGTCAAAAATTAGCTCTTTTTTTGGTACAAGAAATACAGGTAGAGTTGCAAAGAGCATCTGCAAGGAGCTCCTACAAAGAGCATGAGTTCTTTGCACTCTTGCACGTCCATCAATAATTCTGAGAAGAAGCAAAGACTGATGCCACTGTGGCAGGAGTAAAGCATACCAATACATAGACTGAAGATGAACACAGCCTGATTTCAGAGCTTCAGAGAACTTCTCACAGTCAGTTTTCAACTGATACGAACTCAGCAAGTCTATTATAAACCATGTGTATCTTCAGAAAAGTTTCTCACAACAAAGTCTTCGTAGCAGTTGTGAAACTTACAGGTCTCACCTGTGAAACTCTGGTAGCATTGCCATAACTTGAACCTTTCACATTTTTCGCCTCACATCTGCATTTCAGGGAGATTAAGTATGAATTCAAGGCTGAATTCATTGAGCAACTCTAGTACGTAAAAACCAGAAGGGAAAGAGTAGAAAGTCAAAATAAATGAACTTCAAAACATGTTATTTGTACACATTAGCTAAGAAAACATGATCTTTGGAAATACAAAAAATGTTCTTCTTTTGAACAGTTTACACTGGCTATTTTTCCATCTTTAAAATTTACCAAACTCAGAAGGCTAAACAAAGCGAATTTGGGAACTCCAAAGGAATGTTTCAAATTACTCAGAGTTGAACTAATATGCTGGCTTCTTCTAGCTGATAGATCAAGGATTTGGGGACCATGAAGAAAGAAAGTGGGACTGAGGATGTATTCAGACCTGGTTAAAAATCCCACCACCATTGTTATAAGCTTTTAGAAATCCCCTTCAATAAAACAGTGCCTCCTCTTTTCTCAACAGGGGGTTTTCTGCAGCCAATCTGAAAGTCACATATCATACATACAGCTCTAGAAGTTACCAGTATGCTCCTGCATGGACAATGTGCCCTTCTCTTTTATGGTCTGTTAAGGAATGAGACCATTAACTCCATCACACAGAAAGATTGCTTCCACAGTGGTAGAAGGAAAGAACACAAATACATGAACTGTGAATGAAAGCCACTTGATTTCTGAGCTTCAGAGAACTTCTCTGATGAGTTTTGAACTGACACAAACTGGCAAGCTCATGAATGTCATTGAAGATTCTGCCCAGCCTCAGTTCCACATCAGCACTGCTTGGAGAACCTGCCTCTGCACAAACTGCACCACAGATCTAGTGCAGCAGAGCTAAACAAGCTAAACAAGCTTTGACCTTCTACTGTAGTGAAAATCATCTTCCTTCCATGCTTGTGAAACCTCCTTGCGTGAATAAATATAAATATATCTATATTTTTACGTATTTATTTTTCCTAATGCAAAAGACATTCAGGAAACAGCATTGTTGGATGCAGGCAAGTAAGCTGGGATGATGGTATTTGTTTTAATAGTGTCTGTTGGTGTGAAATTATGGAAAAATGCAATGACTTTTAGGGCTGTGTGAGGCTTACTCGAAGTAACAAACTAAAGGTTGTGTTTGGTGCTTGCACTTTGTCTGTCTGCCCTGAAAAAGGAAACCTTTTATTTCCCTCATCTAGGCCCTTTATCATATGGGAAAATCGACATGCTGCAAAAAGCTGGCTGGGGAAACAACTTCTTTCAGTGGCAGCGTCATGGTAGGGTACCCAGAAGCCTCACAGAGCGCTCTCATCCATGGCGATGACTTGCCCAGCACAGACCTGCTGGCGCTTCCAGGGTTTCTTCCAGGAGATACAGAGATCTCTGCCTGCAAATGTTGCAACTCCCCTTACTCCTTTTAATCTCAGAGGAATGCATGCACATGTTTGTTTTTTGGTGTTTGGTTTGTATTTCTTTTCCCCTTGGTAGTGTACCCTTGGTTTCCTTGCAGCCCCAGACAGCAATGTTGGAGGAAAGCCATACAGATGAGTAGCCCAAGTCCACTTTCTTTGTCAGGAAGTCAAGTAAATGTAGATCCCTTTATGACAGTGTTGATCTTCTCAGTGACCTTTTGCTGAGCTCCAGTCCTTTCCTGAGACAGAGAATTAGTCTCCCTTCTATTCTTGGTTTGAAGTGATAAGCTTGTTCCTTTGCCGTGGGACAATGGACAGAAATCGATTCTCATTTAAGAAGCTACAGCAGTTTGCCTTTTCTTTTTCCTGCTGCCTTTATTGATTCCCTAAGCTCTTAGAGACGCTATCAATTCTGCTGCAGGCCAGCTTTATTGAATGAGAACTGCGACAATGGCTACAGTTCCTGAGAAAAGAGTCTTCTGTCTACTCCTTGCTCTTCCAAGAGCCAAACCAAGGCCATTTATCCCATCTCTTGTGGTATGCAGAGAGATTCTGGAGGAGTTTACAGACTTGTGCCATGATTCTAGTGAGCTCTTGTCACTACAGGTCTCTTGTTTACCTGGAACAGCAAAAGAAAAATTAACTTACTCTGGGGAAGAAACAAAAATGTGACAACCTTTTCCCAATGATATTTTAGCTTCTGGTCCCTTGACTGTGATTTGCTTTGAGAAAGTCAACATATCTATAGCATCCTGTCCAGACACTGCCCACGCATCTGTCCTATCTCATAATGCATTTTATATTTATATTTATATTTATATTTATATTTTATTTACATATTTTTTATCATCAGTTAGCTCATACTACACACCACTCTGGAAATGATATCTGAAATGATATTCTCCATGGACATTATGCTAATATAAATGACTATTCAGTGTAAGGAGATAATGGGTAGTCAGGCCCTCATGTTCATTATAGATCACTAAGTTCATGTTTCAAATGTTCATTATAGATCATTAAGCTAATTTTTCAAATGTTCATTATAGATCACTAAGTAACTCTTCTGATGCCTTTTTTGTAAACAGGAAATCCAAGGCCAGGTAACTCTGGTGCAGCAGGTTAGTTATGACACTGGGACATAGGAGGCCTGGCTTTTATTGATTGTAGAAGGTCTGACTGGTGGAAAAGTTCCTTTTCTCACACAATTATAAACACTTTTTTAGTTGCTTGCTTTGCAAGTTAGGTAATTTTAGATGTCCCAACATAGCTCAGAAGAGAGAAAAAATAGTTACCACCATCACTAAAGCAAAAGTATGACTTGATTTAATGATTTTTATGACTTCCATAAAGGCAGTTGGGTACCCTGTGACCAGTCCATTTCAAAAGCATTGTCTTTTGACTCCACATCTTTACATTAACTAGCAGAACAGGAACCCTGTCTCAATAGGACAAAAAAGTTTCAATAATCCAAATGATTTTTATCTGGATATATTTATTTCTCATTCTGCTATCCGAAGCTAACTAGACTCTAGCACAAATAATAGTTGTGTTGTTCTTTACCTGGCAACCTATCAATCACACAGAAATTCTTCTAGCCCATTAGTACACTTCTTCATTATATGTGTAATTGGTTCTTAATTAAACTGGGCTTTGAATCAGGATGATGTGATAGACATCTGTCCAGCAAAGATTAATGTAGTGTGGATAGACTAAAGTTAAAAAAGCATGTCATTTGGAGTTATCATGAAAACGCAGCTGAGACAACCTGGTTTAATGTTCCAGAGAATGCTCTATCATATTGTCCAAAGCATGAAATGATAATGTTCCCACATAGAAAACATGATAGCTTACAGTTCTGCCACAGCCATGCCTGCATGTGTTCTCTGCTGGAAAGGAAAAGTCTGATGGACCAATGAACTAAAGGCATATCTGCTCTACTGTTGTGTCTGCCCGAAAAACTCCTGGTTTTCCCTGCTTGTGTCCACTGATGTCTGAACTCAAAGATCCTTCCTTCTACTGACTATTTCTTGAGGATGTCCCAGGAGAAAGTGTGAAATATGTTAGCACCAGCTGATGAAATATGCTACCCCATGTCTTGGGATGCAGCTGCAGATGCATAGCCAGACAGGTCCAGGCTATCTGTACTGAACTCTTGTTCTGGTTTCATGAGTTTAAAGTTTCCTATCTAAACTGCATGAAGCACCATTTTTAAACCAGTCCCTTTATGCACATGAAATAAGCTACAGCTTTAATTTAGCATACAACAAATTCAGTAGAGAAAAGCAAACAAACAAATAATGGAGAAGTTGTGTCAGGTGCCTGAAGCACCTGCCATCATGCAGGATTTATTTATAGATATAGCTATAAGATCTCACCTATTGCATGCATCTCCACATATACTTCCAGATTTTACAACTCAAACCTATTCCTCCATGGCTCTTTGCAGTGAGAATTCCTTAATATTTTTCCTTGGGCCTGATGGATAGAACTCTGAAATTGGCAAGGAATGTGAGACTGGTACCAAAGGCTCAATACATTCCTGCTCAGTACTAGCAATAAAAAATATTTTCTGTTGAAAATCACCTGAGAGGATCTCTTTGCCCTTTCTTAAGATTCTTCTCCACACTCTAGCTCCCCCTGGACATCACTTGAGAAGGCTGTCATTCGCACAGGTGGATGGATGTATGCCAAGTTGTGGCAGCCACTTTAAGTTGTTACTCTGTCAGAATAAGCTCAATTAAGTTGGTTTAGGGAATTCAGCAGATATTGGATCTCTAACTTTAATTTTCCAGAGAGAAAAAAAAAAAAAAAAAGGAGCTGCTAACAGAACAAGGCTATTATAAAACCCAGACTTCTAGTGCTGGATTCTGAAGAATCCTGAAACTGTAGGAGATGTCACTGGCTGAACATAGGGTGAAGCTTCCAAACTACTCACAACTGCATTTTAGCTTCTTATTTGAAGGTGGATGCTAGGCTTCTGCAAAATAAACATTAGTATTTGTATAATAGGCCCAGTTGGACAAGCTTCACTAGGTAGATATTGGCAATTAGTTTTGATTTTTACTACAGTTGAACCACGTTAATTATTTATTGAGTTTTGAAGTGCCTAAATGTGTTTCCTTCTCAATAAAAGAAATTATGCTAAGGGGCAATCAGCAGCTTTTCTCTGTCCTGTGAATAAGAAGGCTTGTAAACATAAAAAAACAATGTTGATCCATAGGGGGGCACTGAGGATCAGTAGCGAGTGTGAAGTCTCCCATTTTCTTGCATTTGAACTCTGAAAAGATGTATTTGAAAACTGCTGAAGAGCTAGTGATGAGATTCAAGGAATGCACGAAGAAATTTCAAGTAGATTTGGGAGATTGCTTTTTTTAAGATTTCCGTTTTATGTTTAGATCTGTTTCATATGTACAGCCACATAGAAAGAAGCTTAAAGGTGCTACGAGCTAACTGTGATAAAGTATTCAGTGAGACTCCACAATTAACAAACAAAGAGTTTTCTCTCACTCAAAATAAAATATCCCTACATTTCCTTCTTCTCAACATAATTCAAACAAACTAGGCACAAAAGTGGGTTTTTTTTTTTGGCAGCAGGAAACTTGAGCTCCTCATTTGCCCATCAGTGTCTGTGCAGTGTTTTATGCTCTGGCTGTAGTGTTTTGAGAGGTAATTAACTATTTGTTTATATTCTTTACACTCAGAAGAATGCTCTGGTGCAGGCTTAGGGTAGCTGATAAGATACACCCAGGAAAAAAAATCTTGTGTTCTTCCTGCACTGTGAGGTGTACCCACTAGGCACATAACTGAGGTGAGGAGTGCAGTGCTGCAGTGCCCATGGTGATGGCAGGCAAGACACTTAGTATCCTTCTTGGCAAGGCCCTGGCACCTTCTTCTGCAAGGATGGATGGATGGGATGCATAGGCAGCCTGAAGTGAGTCAGATATCTCATAACTTTTACAAAATACAGTGTGGTGGGGCCGGTTGAAGTGCAAATAGACAAATACTTTGTAGTATCTTTATAGCCTTGATTCTATCAAGGCTATAAAATGCCGAAACACTTCACCTGGCTCAGAAGTATATTGTCAAGGAGAGTTTGCACAGGAAATACCACTATGTGATCATTTTGTTCTGATACTTCCTCAGGTATCTGCTTTTAGAAACAATTGGAGACAGCATGCTGAGGGAGATAGAGCTGACCCGGTATGGCCATTACCATGTCCCAGCATATTGCTGGGAAGAAGACCATACATTTAAAACAAAATTAAAACCAAAGTACTGGCACAAAACAATATTTGAGTTACAAAAGTGAATGATTAGGTTAGAAGCCTAAACCAACATTAGGCCAAATGCAAGTTTAGCAATTAACCTGAAGTTTTTCCCTGAAAATGATGCACATTTTGATAGTCCCTATCTCTAAAGGCAACATAGTGAACATACATATGTCTTAAGTCTGATTTTCATATGCATCCACTGAGTTTTTGTTGTGTTGCATAATTCAATATAGAACTTGCAGAACTTTCCACCCGTACTGGAAACAGTGAACCAGTTCTCAGTTTATTTTTTAATTGAGTTTTATGAACATGGAACTATTACCAGCAAAACCTGAACAGTAAAAATGAAAATACAAATAAATGGATCATTTGCTTAAAACTAAAATTGTTTAGCTGACAATTTTTTATATGCACTCTTTGGTATGTAGATTACATGGCTGCCTTGGTTATTTATTTTGAGTTTGGTGAAAGGTTACAAATTTTAAAATATTATGTGTGTGTATATATGTGTGTGTATACATATATATATGTATAAATTAGTACCAAACATAACAAATAAAAGAGGGTATCTGGGGAAATCCTATGTGGAGAGCTGCCATACTGCCATATAAATAAGCAGGATGAAGACAGGCATCTTGTCTCTGTCACTGTGGATAGACAAAGCTCAGAAAAGGGAGTACATAATAGTTTATATCTTCTTCCTCTGTGCTCCTAAACTACCATTTTATATTTAGCCAGTAAGATGTAGTATACAGCTGCAGTACAAACACTACTCTGTGCATCATTTTTTTCCACAGGAGCTCTAGATCACACATTTGTAATGTTGTCTCAATTTAATCTAAATTTACCATTTAGAAACAGAACATTAATTCTCTCCAGGAAGAGAAAACAAATCAGTCACTTCAGCTTCAGTTTACTCCCAGAGATCCTGACCAAAAGGACAATAAAACTGCACCCTGTTCTTTCTCTTTGACAGCTGTCCAAGCAGCACTGGTAATAGGAGGTGTTCTGGGACAGCACATCTGAAAAATGTATGTACTTCACCCAGGAAAAGTAGCAGCAAAGCAGATCTGGACAAGTCTTTCCTAATTAAATAAAATCTATGACAACTGAAATACCATCACAAGATGTTGCATCTCTAATTATTATATAAGCTTACTTTAGAAGTCAACAATGATGTAATTTTGCTTTCACTAGAGCTGTAATTATGTTCTGATGGAAAAATGTACTGCTTTATTTTACAGTAAATTAATTTTGGGCAGAGAAGGGTTTGCTTATAAAATAAGACTTAGTTCCAAAAATGTCATTTTCATTGAATCTTAGTGAATTAATGAAAGATAACTTTCATATTCCTTGACTGACCAACGCCCAAAGCAGGGGCAGAAGGAAGTTCCTGTGAAGAAATAAGCACTAACTCTAAACCAAACTGGTATAAACACTGGCCTTCATACTTCATTCCAACTTGTGAGTATTGCTTTCTAGATGTACAGTAATTACCTTTGACTTAAATATCACTGAAAGGTGTTAATTACTAAATGAGTTTCTAAGAGCTTAATTAACATTTCCTTAAAAACCCCCTCAAATCCCCAGACCTACATTGCTTGGTAAGTGGCAGTCTTTTTCTAGAAAAGAATCAAAAAATGTACACCATATTTGAAAATAAAATTAAGGAAAAATTCA
The DNA here is from genome assembly GCA_039877255.1 of Loriculus beryllinus. Taxonomy (NCBI): domain Eukaryota; kingdom Metazoa; phylum Chordata; class Aves; order Psittaciformes; family Psittacidae; genus Loriculus; species Loriculus beryllinus. The sequence goes on along the minus strand of JBCJKH010006218.1, from coordinate 13,614 downwards.
GAGTTTTTGAGTTGTTTGTCCATCACTAGGAAGACAGCAAGCTATTTTGCAAGATCAACCAGGGAGCAGGAACCGGAAGAATCGAAGAAGAATACTCCCATGAATAATGATAGGAATAAGAATCTGCCAGATAGGAATAAAAAGCAAATTGGACATTTTCAATAACCAGCCTCTCGTGCCTTGACACACACACGAAATTACAAGCTGTAACAGAACAGAGAAGATACATGCAATAATCTTGAAAAAACACAGATACTTATGCAATGCTATTTATAATCTACTTAGTAAGAACTGGGCAAGAACTAATTTTGATTCTTTTTGGTGGGTTTGCAGAAGAAATCACTATGGGAACTGGAAACTGTTTTTCTTGAAAGCATAAGAATGTATTTCTTAAGTGGAAAAAACACTTAAAAAGAGCTTTTGTGATAAAGTACATTTGTTCCCAAGTCCATCCCTGAGAAGAATAGCAGCATGTGGGACAAATGATTTAATGCTTGAAAAAGCCTCAAACTAGTGTCTTTCAATGGAAAATAATTCTGAGGCATTAACAGTGCATTAAAAAAGGGATAAATATCTGTAGTTCTGAAACTGATTGGCTAAGAATGCAAGTCTCTCATTTCAGCAGGTGAAACGGTAAAGTGGCTTCCCTGAGTTATTATGGGCTCCTGATACTGCAGCAAAGGTGCAAAACTAGTGTTATGACCCCTCACTTTTTTCCCACATCCATTAGTTTGGAATTCTCTATTTCCCAAAACTAAAAACCCACAGAGGGCTCCTGAAGTTAACCAACCAGCCAGCATTAAGGTCTCTGTCAGTGAAATCAGGTCACAGAAAAATTGGTAGCTCAGTATTGTGACTTCCAGGTCTGTAAAGCAGTGTCTTTCTGTACTTTCTGAAGAAGTAGCAGATTTACTCAATTTTCTTCCAAAAGAAAGTAGCAAGATATATTAGTTTTTCTCTATTTTTTGGAATGCTATCCATATCACATGCTCTCCCTCTTTCTTACCATTCTAGGCACATTTATGGTGCCACCAGTTAACCCCAAACAGCTGCTAGCTTAACCCCAGCCAGCAGATAAGACCCTCACAGCTGCTCGCTCACTCCCCACAGTGGGATGGAGAAGATAGATGATCAGAAGGGTGGAAATGCAAAAACTCATGCATTGAGATAGAGAGTTTAAAAACTATAGCACAAGCTGCATACACAAGCAAAAAAAAGGAATTCATTCACTACTTCCCATTGACAGGCAGGTGTTCAGCAATCTCCAGGGAAGCAGGGCTGCATCACGCATAACAGTTACTTGGGAAGACAAACACCATCACTGAGCATCCTTCTTCCCCCATCTTCTCAGCTTTTATTGCTGAGCATGATGTCATGTGGCATTGGGTGTTCCTTTGTTCAGCTGTGGTCTGGTGTCCTCTCCCAGCTCCTTGCTCATCACCATTTTGCTTCCTGGTAAGTAGCTTGAGGAACAGTAAAGGCCTTGATGCCATGTAAGTTCTGTTGAAAAAAAAAAGGTGTCAGTTTAATAGCCTGGTGTGATTACAGCCAGCAATGCTGTCACACACCTTTCTTATCCTTTCTTACTTTTCTGCATTTTATTACCTTAACTGTGAACTCCAGAGTGGTCACCTTTTTGTCTTCTTTTTCCAAGGGGTGAGGAAAATCCTAGCACACACAAGTGATTATGGCCATACTGGTGTCCCACATCCCCAGACACCTTCAAATCTGTTTGGTGCCATCCAGCAGCTCTGTGACACCAGAGCTACACTGATTGGGAGGTCATGTGAGGGTATGCTAAATGAAACCTTCTAAAATCACAGTAAAGGCAACTGAATCAGAGATACTCTTATTCCTAAGAATAAAACATTGCAAATTAATCTGGCTCTCCGCTCCCAGTGGTATTCATCAATCCAATGAAAACATATCTACATCATTGATTTTAGCTGGGCTGCTGCCCTGTACAGGGTTGTTATGTCAGGCCACTGGTAACTGGGTAACTCTTGACTGAAGAAGTACAATGAGCTTCAGACAGTGCAACTCCCGCAAAGTTTTGGTGCGACTTTTCTGGCTCTAAGCTAGGCTAGCCTTGGCTTTAAGTAGTTATTACTTGGCTAATCCTTGGAGGAGCAGCTGGCATAGAGATGCACCATTGTTATCCATTCTTCTATGTGTTTAGGAACATTTTTTACTACAGAGTGGTTGTGACTCTCAGAGGACAGGGAAATGAAAATTTTTCAACAAGAATGATCTTCAGGAAGTCTTAGTCCTGAATGTGCTTCAGTCATGGTAGCCTTTTCCCAGGCGCCTCTGCAATTTTCATCATATTAGTGCCAATGAAATGTGAAAACATGAATACACCTAATGCTTTCCTGCCTGCTTTGCAATAACAGTGTTAAAGACACAAGTGTTTCCTCACTGACAGTGCTTCTTGACTGCCAGATAAAGGGAGACAGTGTGTCTCTTTTTAACACTATTTCACCAGAAACACAGGTTGGAAAAAACCTCCTGATTCACTTTTGTGACTTTTCTTATCCCACAGACAGCTTGCATTTTAACAAAAGGTTTTAACAGGTTCTCTCAGAACTGCTTCTCCTAAAGGATGGTGAATAATTTGAAGTGCAAGATCATTGTGGTCTAGGTTGCATTACTGTCTGACAGCAGGACTGCCTGTCCACTAGGAATCTTCTGAAAGTAGGACTCATCAGTTTCAACAGCCAAACTCCCCAGATGCCCATGCATAAGACAAAAGGGTAGCCAATTTAATTAACCACAGCCTCAAGGAGTATAATTCATTATCAATTTTACTAATAACATCATCTTGAATGTACAATTGCTTGGAACACAGATGTCTAATCATTAAAGCAGCTCTGTGAATCTAATTGTTTTCCTTGCTCTTTAGCTGATGTCAAGAAAAAGAAAAAAAACCCTAAACCAATGGATTTGATTAGTGTAGTGGACAAATTTGCCCAAAGAAGTCATTAAAGCATGCTTTTCTGAATCTTTGAAATTGCTTCTGGCTTCACATACAAATATTCCTTCCCTTCTAACCTGATTTTGTCATGCAACAGTTGTTGCAGTGAAAGTGGTTAATCTTAGAAATGAAGAAAACCAAGGACTCTAAGAGGTCACATAGACTGTCTCCTTGAAACTAGGACAGAATTAACTGTATCTGGATTCACTAATGTGTTTCTCAAAACCCATTTTAGAAACTTTTCTTGCCAGATACTGCACTATTTTTCTGCATATCAGCCAGCAGTATCAGAGGGAAGATTTTCTTGATATCTAACCTCATTTTCTGTGCTGTAAATTAAGCTAATTACTTATTTTACCTTTGAAGGAGAACTGATTAAGAATTCACGCTTTTACCCTGCAAGAAATTTCAGCTTCAAAATTCTGGTTTTATCCCAAACTAGAGCAAGAAGCCAAAATGTCATCTTTTTCCCTCAAAAATTAAAATGTCTAATCTTGGATTAAGATGACCAAAATGTTTTCAAGAACACCAAACATTTGTCTAATTATCCTTTCTTATAATCCTCTGGTGTAATCAAAGGAAATTTTTAGCATTATCAAAAATGAACAAGAAAACTGAAATGATGTGGCTTTATCTTTCCTGCTGAAATTGCTGGTGAAACTTTTACATGGCTGTGATTTATTTGTTTTTCAAATTAATTGCATTCTGTGGGAAGACTTTTCTAACTCTGTGATTGATAGATTATAAGTCAATAGCTTGCTTGATAATTTGGTTGCAACAACAGTGTGGTTAATCACTTCTATAAGATAAGCTTTCTTGTTATTTGCAATGAAAACCTGTTTTAAAATATAAAATTAAAATCGTCACAGAACTGAATTTTATGAAATTTACGGTAGATTTTTACTAATATCACCAATATCTGAAAGCTTAATCTCAGGATATATCTAGTCATATGGGTATGAAACTACTAGAGTTGAGATATGAGTTTTGCACCAGAGATCTGTAATACCCTTGAAGTCATTGATGTTTCATTCTTTGGTGAACTGTTTGAATTAAACATTGGTAGGGAGTTGAGACAGAGGAGAGGAATTTTGAGCTGAACACTCCTTGCACCTTATGAGTATGCCTATCATTTCACATAGTGGATTACTGGACAATTCACACACATTTTCTCAAACAGACAAAAGCCACACATGCTGTCAAGACACCATACCAAGAGCTAAACTGAAAGGAATATGGTCATTGCATTGATTTATTTTAGGTATAAATATCCATTGATTATAACAGTGCGCTTGTCTAAGGTATTTCCCCTACCCACAAAAACCAAGCCCATTTAACCACATCTAACCTATGAATTCTGCTCTGAAAATTTTAACAGCTGGATTTGTAGGACTTCAAACTGCTCAACTTTTTGATCCTCTGGCTTAACAGCTAAAGTGTCCTCCATGGATTTACTTTGAAAAGAGTAAATCTAATGTGCTGCACCCTAACTGCAAAAGTTTATTCCCTGTAGACTGTGGATGGTCATTCCCCTTCTCTACATAAGTGATTTTTCATAAAATTCAGCCCAGTGAAAGAGCAGGAATAAACCAGCTTTTATACTTAATGAAGATCTGTTTTTAGCTTCGTATTCAAGTACTGTCATGGATGAAACAGAAAAATGTTCAGCAACCTGTATGTTTCTCTTCTTCCTCCAGCTTCTGTAATTCGATGTTATTTTTTTCTTGAATCTTTTTATATTCCCATAATGTTAATTACAACATATATGTTATACACAGCCTTCATCTTTAAGCTATTTTTCACCTACTTTAATGACCATGGGATATATTGTTTCACATATGTGTGGTTTGTATGCTACCAAAATCTCTGACCATCATAACAGCAAAGGACTACTGGTACTACAGTGAAAGAAATAATCAGCCAACAGTCTAATGCATTTTGATATCTTGTTCCCAATCATGTCTGCCAAGCTGATATAATGCTAAGCCAAACTTCTTGCAACTGTGTATTTCCATCTTTTCTAACCAATAGGACTATACAGTGACTCGTTTACCTCTCCCAACACACTCAATTAATTTGGCCTTGGACTACCCTTCAGATCACTGCTTTGATTTCTTCTTATCAAGTCTTCTCACCCACATTTTCCTGGTGAAGTAGGCATGGGACAGAGAGGCTTAGCAGTACCCAACAACTCACACATCTTGGAGCTAGCCTCACTGGGCTCTGGAACAGCTAAAGAAAGAAGAAGAATCAGTGCTTCACACAGCTCTTATTGGTTTATTGCCATATGCATTCATCTGCTTTTCTTGCCTAAACCCAGCAATAGATGTTGCACAGCTTAAGACATAGAGAAATATTCTAGATGCTATATTTGATGGCAAATCAGGAATCTGGTCCCAATCCATCTGCAGTGTGATGAAATGTGCATTATTCATTTGCAGTGTGATGAAGTGTTCATCATTCTGCTACGTGATGCGCCACCCTGGCTATCCAGGCAAAATCTTTTGGTTTGTCAGTATTTGAAGCCTGAGGCCTGCTTCTAACAGGTTATTGCACTGACTGCCAGGACATGCACTGCTTTTGGAAAAGAAGCTCCCTTGAACAAGAAAACTTGAACAGGCAAAAATGCTCACCATCTACCTTCCCACCATGGAGTCTGCAGCTGCAGGTCAGGCAGAAAGAAAGTGAGAACCAGAGCAACAAGGAGACCACTGCTTTTAAAGACCCAGCATGCATAAGAGAATTGTGGGGGTTTCTCCCCCAGTCTTGTCTGGTTTTCTGCCCTAGTACATCACGTTCTTCCTTACACCACTGAAAAACATCAGCCATCTAGGGCTTTGCAAGGAGCATAGCTTCCTCCTCCTCGATTAACAATTTGACTTTTCTAGCATTTCAGGTTTTTGTCAGTGATAGCTGAACTCCTTTCCCTTTCTTCTTTGGGTAGTATTACAACACCCAACTTTCTCTGCTGTCCTCATCTTTCTGCTGCAAACCTTCCTTACTGAGTATCTATCTCTTACCACGTTCACAGAGTGTTCTTCATACCAGGGACACAGAGAATCTCACTCTGCTTATGTGCCACTCAGATATGTTTATTTTCTGCATGTAATTAAGTCTACTAATTTTCTGCTGACCATCAAATTCACAGCACCATTGAAACCCTAAGGGCTCAGCAGTAGAAGGGATTTGGTATTGTTGAGTGGATGCAGTCTACATCAATTTGTTTTCAACACTGTGTGCCAGTAGTGGCATCATGATCCTGGCAGCTGGAATCTTCTTAGCAGTAGAGAATTGAACTAAAACCTGACAGCACTGAAAATATTGCCACCATGTTTGTTTATGGCCAAGGGGAAGGTACAGCAGAAGCAAAGTGGTTGTGCATATGAAGCTAAACATGCATACGCAAACAGAGGTACAAACTCAAGCTGCCAATTGCCTACACAGTCATTACAGTTCTGGACTGGTACATGTATCAGAAGTTCTACTTAAACGTTACAGATGAACATCCCTAACCAGTGACAGCACATGAGGATGAAGTGTTCCCTGAAGCACTCTAAAGGTTTCTAAGAGACAGTCTATAGCGAAAGACACTTTAGGTGGTTTTATCAAGTATTGTGTATTGAACAATTTTAATTCTCACTTTTTTCTTTTTTTTTTTTTTTAATTTTAATTACACTGCAGGTGTTCTGGGTGTATTTGATGTGAATTATATTCTTAACAGCAAGCAGTAATTCATAACTATTTGCCTTGTTAATGGTGGGCAATGTGTGAACAACTAAGGACTTGAAACCTTACACCTCCTGGTCACTTCTTTGGGAAAACCATTCTCATATGCAGAAAGACTCTGCAAACAGGATAAATAAAAGTGAAAATTGCACGAAACATATTTATTGGTTTGTATGCAGTAACAAGCTGGGACTAATGAGATATTTGTCTGAACACTAACATGATTACCACCCTAATGAATCATGAAGGTGGAGAAGCAGCAGCCTCTGGTGCTTCACGGAATGGTCTGATTCATGATGCTACTCAGTTGCCGTCTTCCAGTTCTCTGCAATTTTTTATAACTTTTCAAGGTTGCGTTTTTCATCTTCAGACTGAGTAATTAGCTGCTGACTAGCCCTCAACAGTCACTTTGTTTTTTTGATTTCCTTACCATGTATGGCTTCAGTCCATGGTCTTTCATACAACCTTAATTACAGTTTCTGCTATAAATTTGAACCAACTTCACACATCTGCTCTGCACCAAAACAGGCCTTGATTCAGACAGCTGAACCCTGGGATGAGAATGATCTTCTCAGTCTTTGAGAAATTAAAGTTTCATGAAGCCTGAACTGGGACTCAGTGACATAATAAAACAAACCCAGTCTTTGTGTGTTTAAAATTTCTAGCAGGTTCAGACATGGAAAGTAGGTTTATCACACAACAGACATTGGATTGCATTTTAGTGCACTTTTGAAAGGCTGAAGAAGACGGCACTTGGCTGTTCCCAGAGAGCAACCACTGGAAATAGTTACTCAGATAAAATGGAAACAAGCACAGAGGGTAGCATTCAGATTGGAATTACAGAAGACACTATCCTCTGCATCTCATCAGTAGCTTCCCCCCTTCCTTGCTATCCTGCAGGCATTTCACTGTGGTTTTGTACAGTCATCTTTTGGCTAGCCTCAACCACACCAGAAAGGAGGAAAGCTTGAGAATTACCTTGCATTTCCACCCGTCTTTCTCTGAATCAGCAGCAAAGAAACAGCCCTCTAATGGAACTTCCAGTTTACTTTTGAAGACTTTCATATAAAGATTGAGAATCCTCCCTAGCACGCCACAGTGTCTCTTGCAGCTGCACATTACACGCAGGGACATGGAATCCAGTATTTCTACCTTCCATCTCAACAGCTTGACTACCAAGTTGCCATTATGGTCAAAATAACAAAACATATTGTATTTCAATCTTGGTAAACCACAAAAGGTTCAGTCAACTTAACTCTGAGATAAAAACTCCCTTTTATCCATTTTAAATTACCTGTACAGACTTTAAGCTATGTCTGATGTGATGAAACTTTCAAATCTGTCACATATTGTAGTCACTTTTAATCACAGGCTTAATGTACACCAAAACAGTTTCACTGAATCAAGCACAGCAGTCACTTACCTGAAAGTAGAACAAGCGTACATTTTTACCAAAGATGACTATCACATACATCTACTCAGTGCAGCCAAGGAATATTGAACATGTGGAGGTAAATATTCTTTTAGTTCCACTGTACATAAACACATTTACCCTTCTGGATTTGGTGACACTGAGTCATGGTGTTTTTGAGGAAAAGATTACAGTATATATATATCATTCAAGTAAAAAGATCTGTTGAATATGTGCTTAAGTCATGCTGATACCATGTTCTTGATTGTTGTGCAATCTAGGAAAAAATTTGAAGGTGTACTTTCTAAGATTAAGAACTTTGTGTCCTTTTTTATAAATTCTTCATCAAGACAATTTTATTTTTTTTTTTTAAGAAGAAATAATTGCTTAAGTAGAGGACAAGGAGGCTTGGTGTGCTTTGTTTTTAGTTTTTGCATTTGAAATTACTTATGGGTGGTAAGAGACATATGCCATGTGGATCTTCACTGCAACTACTGAGCATATCTGTTTTCACAGCAGACCTTGGAATAGGATTTTTACTGAATACTTATCAAGAAGCTTTTGTACATGTGAAGAGTATCTTATCTCTTTGGCATTTTTTCTAATATTTTACTCTTTTCTAATTCAAACATTAAAGATTATGCCCCTTCAATGCTGCCCTAAATCCAGGAGATTTTTGTCAAACTTTTCCCATTGGCTTAAAATGTGGACCAATGAGAGGAATTTGAGTGCAACCATGCAGTCATTCCAGCTCTCTGTGTTATAGCTAATTTTCACTTAGTGATAATATGCCACCACCCTTGGATTCAGAACTCAAAAATGATACACATCTGTTCTGACATCTGCTATAATGTTCATCTGCCAAAATAGTGTCATAATTTTGTTGTTCAGGAATTAAAAACGGACCCAGACCAAAGTATACAGGTGATTAGTGGCTGGGACTAGCACACTGCTCTCCACAGAACAAACTTACTGAAGAATTAACAAATGAGTGGCATGTGGGTTATTTTCACGTCCTCATTTCACTTAATAGTCAGCACAGAGTTAAGCTGAGATTGTGCCACCCAGTAATATAATCCTACAATCTCAGCCAGCAAACAATTCTGGATTGGGAGCTTCATTGATTTGGCCTACAGATGAGCCACAAAAGAATGCCAATGAGCGTCTAACCATGAATCTCCTTTACTGTAGCTAGAGACATCCATAATGTTGCCATTAGTGCTGACAGCATTCAGTGGGCTGATGTGACAATTCTGCATCTGCTCGTATTCACAGATTGCCGTATACGGCACAAATCCAGTGGGCACATTTCAGTCATCCTGTGCTGCCTTCTCCAGATGCACATACGGCCCACTCACCTGGTATCTTTGCCATAATCATAGAATCATAGAATAGTTTAGGTTGGAAGGGATCTTTAAAGATTATGTAGTCCAACCTCCCTGCAACGAGCAAGGACATTTTCAACAAAATGAAACTGTATAACTTCATATTGTGCAAAGAAAATGAGTTTTTAACTTGCCTTGCAGTGTCCAGATATTAGCTCAGAGAGATTACGTGACAGTTATGTCACTGCAACAGACTATGGTTGAAGTCCCAGCACCCCTGTGGTAGATCATGGAAATCAATGTGCACATTTCAGAGCTTAAACAGGAAAGCTCTCAACTACCAGAAACAGGACAGTATGGTTCCATGAGAATGGGAAGACATGCAGTTGCTTGGCTTTGAGGGGTATAGAATCTGACCACTGTACCTTTTCCAAGTTGCTGCCTCTTGACCATGTTCCTAACGCTCATGAAAGCCTATGGAAACTATGAGGAGAAGTGGATCAGCCTCCAGTGTGGCCACAGAGTTGTGAGGAAGCATTTATTATCCCTCTTTATTACAAAGAGTAAAAGAAGTGTTGATGCTCAACAGGTTCTCAGGAGGAAAAGCAAATTGAGTGGCATTGATGGCAATTTCATGCAGGGTAGCTGCCCATGGCAGTAGTTTTCTCCCCCTGTTCAAATTTCTCTCCAGCTGACTTTGACAAGAAATCATCAGTGCAAGAATCATAGAAAACACTGTGGGGGAAGAACCATTCTTGGGCACTAATCAAATAGATAATAGAAAACAAGAAGTTATTGTTAATTTTTAAACATATTAATAATTTTTAAGTGTATTCGCACCACCACCCCCTATCTGCAGAAACACGAGTTCGTAACTTCCAGCAATCTCCTTCTTCTGCCTTTTTGTGCTATGATTTCTGCATCCGTATCTGTGTACAGAAAAGCACTTGTAAGACTGCGAATAATGAACTTCTGAAGGTTCATTTCTACTTGGACAGATGTCTTCAGGCAAAATCAGACTGATTTGCATATTTTAGCATACCAAATTGTTTTGTAAAATATGTGTGTCATAAGTTGTGAGAGGAGTTTTTCAAAGTGCTGGAAAATGAAGGAAACTAATGCTGCATCAGAAAAGGAAAGGAATCAGGCTGCAGTATGAACTTATCAAGGCATCTGCCTCAACAATTTTGTTGGAGTCAAATATAGGGAACAGGCAAACATCAGGGAAAGAAAACTGGAGCTGTAAAAATCAGCTTGTTTCAGCAGCTAAGGCATGAACGTTATACTGTCTCTATATATGTATATGTATATACAAAGGCTCAGAGGATGGAAGAAAAATCTTTTTGGCCTGAGAACTAAAAATCAAGCTAAGTATCTGAAGTATGAAAAAGGGTTTCCAAGTCCCTTAAATCTGCAAGCCAGTTCCAGGAAAGGAGTTCTGATTCAACCCTTAGCTGGACAGTTGGATTAATATTAAGAGAATTCCCTAAGCAATTATATCTATCATAGACAGGTTCTTGCGCAATTCATACACAGCTGACTTTGATAACTGTGACAGCGTCTGCTATACCTAGAGTACAAATCTCTATGAAAATGTCTTCACTGTATGTACATCTGCAAGGTCCTTCTGCAACTGCTGTAGGTTTCTGGATTGCAGAAGCCTTATCTACTGTAACTCTTGAGGCTTGCTTGTGTTCAAACTAATGTGGGGTATTTTTGCCTTTCTTTTTTCATGCAATGCTCTTCTCTATTCAGCGGGAAACTACACTAGCACACACCTATGTACAAACGCTAGTACATTGTAAGTAATTGTAGCATCTCTGTCATTTTCATAAAATGGATTAAAATAATTTTATTTCTTATTGAGCTTCCTATTGTTTGCTTAAACCTAGACACAAAAAGCATTTTAAGCAATAGCTGTATCAGTTTCTGTTCCATTTAACCTGCCAGATTCTTTATCTGTCAATTAGGTCAACACTTCCTACTTAGCATGGGGGGAGGGAGTCCTTTTCTCCGACTCATTGCCATTTGCTCTTGGGAGGTAGATAGTCCATATGGCTCTAATTGAGCCAAATAACCAGAAGGCTTCTTTTCTGAGTCATAAACAGCTTGTTGGCTGACTTTAGCAAGGACATGGGTTTGATCACTTGTGCTGTTAACAACAGGTAACTCACCAGCCAGCACACAAAGAGAAAGAAAAGAAGAGGTCATGAAAGATAGAAGCAGCTTGCTCAGTCAGTATATGGAAGACTGGATTCTGCCTTCTGTAGGAGTATACAATGAGTATATAGCAGTAGTATATGGAGAACAAAATGGAATCAAAAGTACGATGACTGGAACCCATCTAGCAGTACTAATCAAATAGCTGGTTTCTTCTCAACTTCTCCACAGGTCTGTTTTTTCCTGTTTATGCCTCTTGAACTGTAAACTCCTTGAGGTGTAAGTGCCCCTTCTATGGTGGTTAATGAATTAATAGTTAACTAATTGACATTATGCTTGTTGACAGGTACAAAAACTCAGCAGTGCACACTTCCATAGAGCTATCATTCAGCCACTTTATAACCCAAATATTTCAGAGAGACAGTTGAAAATAGAAAAGGTGTTAAAACAAACCAAACTTGTGCCTCTCTTCCAGAGAATACAGTAAAACACTGTTTTTGAAGTTTTTATTTTAACTATCCTTATCAGATGTTGCAAAATGCAAGAAGTTTTCATCTCATCATCCAATATACATATCAAAGATACTGAGGAGAAAAATTCTAACCTTAACCTATTTGCTCAGTAAACTGAACCTCAGGGACTCAAATTTTTGTCACAAAATGCTTCACCTCCACAGGGCCTGGTAGAATGGTAAAGCTTTCTTAAAAAAAAACAACAAACCTAGCCAGGCTATGTGAGCAAATGAGTCAATCAAAGTAATCCATCACTTCCATTACAGGGCCTGTGGCTATAGGTATAAATGTAGTAGTATATTCTACCAACAAACAAAGATACCTTTCTGGACAAATTCTTTTGATGCTAGCATTAAATGGGATAGGCATGTGCAAAAGCCCACTGAACCAATATTTTCCCTCCTTTCTAGTAAATATCTAGACAAGAAAGGATAACCCTGAAAGTTATTATTAAAGTACAATCTGTATAGCTCCTAGGCATATGCTTCACTGCATATGTTGGTATGGCGTACGTTGCTTATGACCTTACTTCAAACTAGTTAGAGAGGCAAAGGAAGTCCGTCCCTGAAGCAAAACTATCATAATTAGTTCCTACTAAATACATAGTTCCAGCAAATGCCGAACTGGGATAGAAGGAAAAACAGCTGGGCAACGCTGACGTCGGGATCTCTGCATTTCCTTCTTCATATGTAAGACATTTCTGGCTATTTGCCTTGAGTACTCTTAAGACTTAGCTTGCCTCCTATTTCCGAAATCTGATGGAGCTGTGGATTTTTTCTTTTAGTTTTACTGCTGTTGTACACAAAGATAAGTTAATCCACACAGGACTGCCAAACAAGAATGCTGGATCTCTGCACAAACACTGCATAGAAAGACTTTTAACTCTATTTACTTACTATCAATTTAGGCTTGCTACTCAAGTAAAAAGAGTATAGAATCATAAAATCATAGAATAATTAGGGTTGGAAAGGACCTTGACATCACCTAGTTCCAACTCCCCTGCCATGAGAAGGGACACTTCACACTAAACCATTTCATCCAAGGCTCTGTCCAACCTGGCCTTGAACACCATGAGGGATAGAGCATTCACAGCTTCCCTAGACAACCCATTCCAGTACCTCACCACCCTAATAGTAAAGAACTTCCTCCTTATATCCAATCTAAACTTCGCCTGTTTAAAGCCGTTACCCCTTATCCTGTCACTACAGGCCTAATGAATAGCCACTCCCCAGCATCTCTAAAGCCCTCCTTCAGATACTGGAAGGCTGCTATGAAGTCTCCACACATCCTTCTCTTCTCCAGGCTCAGCAGCCCCAACTTTCTCAGCCTGTCTTCATACAGGAGGTGCTCCAGGTGAGGTCTCACAAGAGCAGAGTAGAGGGGCAGGATCACTTCCTTCAACCTGCTGGTCACGCTCCTTTTGATGCAGCCAGGATACGGTTGCTTTCTGGGCTGCAAGCGCACACTGAAGCCGGCTCATGTTCATTTTCTCATCGACCAACACCC